>CAUYQV010156474.1:0-25634 GCA_963574575.1 Galagoides demidoff | reverse complement strand
GTTTACATGGATGGAACTGGAAAATGTTCTTCTTAGCAAAGTATCACAAGAATGGAAGAAAAAGTATCCAATGTACACAGCCCTATTATGAAACTAATTTATAGTTCTCAAATGAAAGCTACAACTTAATTCTAGCCTAAGAATATGAGGAGGGGGTGGGAGAGGGGAGGGGAGGAGGGCAGGTGGGTGGTGGGAGGGTGACTGGAAAGATCGCCTATATGGTCTGTCTAACAAGGGTACAAGTGAACTTTTCTAGAGCTAGAGTATAAATGTTTTAACACAATAACTAAGTAAATGACACAAAGTCTATGTTAACCAGTTTGATGAAAATATTTCAAATTGTATATGAAAGCACTACACTGTACCCCATGTTAGCATTAATGTATACAGCTATCATTTAAGAAAAAAAAAAAAGAAGAAGAAGATTCCACTTAAGGTGGGTAACAGATTTGATCAGCAACATCTGCTTTGGCTTCTATGATGAGCTGTCCAGATCCACCTCGGCCTCTGCCGCCACATTAATGCAGAGGGGATCGGGCCACTGGCTGCAGACGTCAGAGACCAGATTTATGCAGAGCAAAAATAATTGATATGAGTGATAGCATAATGGTCACAAAACACATGGCAAAAATGACTCACTTGAGTTGATCCCTTTAAAAATAACGGAATGAAATAGACAGTTTTTTCAAACACACATGTACTCTCACACACGAACACGTATTTATACTCACACAAACCTCACTCAAAAGGTTAAAGACAGTTAAATTATCACGGGGATGGATACAAAATATTGCATGGGGACTTAGAGGCAAGAAATACAAGGAAACATAATACACTGTAAATTAAAGTCATTTATAAAGTGCAACTGGCACCCAGATGGAAAGGAAAAAGATGATTAGTCAGCAAAAGTGGGGTGTCCTGTTATTTATTTGCAGAATATTTCTAGGGGGCTAGAGAGAACACATTTATAAAGAGCTCGCTGGTATACAGATACAAACACATTAATGCTGGGCACTAAGGACGCTGCTTAAATTATGTACATCAAAATGATTTTGTTTGTTTGTTAGTTTTAAGCCCCGAGGTCCCCCTGGCAGTCCTTGGAAAGTCTGCTCTCCCAGGAGTGGGGCTCACGTGAGCTCTGGGGCTGGCCCCCCGGGGTGGGGAGGGGCTCTGTGAACACACTTCATGGGAAAGCTTACTCCTGCAGGTCGCCTCAGCCAGACCCAACTTACCCAGCACTGCAGCCCTCACTCGATGACCAGACACGCCTTGCAAGCAGGGTTTTCTGTCTCTGCAGGTATGCACAGTTTGTCGTATTTGAAGGGAGGCTCCTCTGGCGTAAGGAGTGGTGGGTTTGATGCATTTTCCTTACCAATGTGGGTTATTTATTAGAAAATACTGGTGACAAAGAACAGAACAGTGCGGATGGTGGGAGGGGACAGGGATAAGGACTAGCACTATTCAGGCTTGGGAGAATTTTGAGAGGAGATAAAGTGAGATTATGTTAATAAAATATTCAGCACAGTGCTTGGCACCTAGAAAGTGCACAATAAATAATAAATTAGAATGGTATTTTATATAATAAAAATTAATAATGAGAACTTGTACCTTGTACCCACTGATCTAAGTAGCTTCCTAAATTTTTTTTTTTTTTTTTTAAAACAGAGTCTCGGTATGTTGCCTTCGGTAGAGTGTCATGGCATCACAGCTCACAGCAACCTCAAACTCTTGGGCTTAGGTGATTCTCTTGACTCAGCCTCCCAAGTAGCTGGGACTATAGGTTGCTGCCACAACGCCCAGCTATTTTTTTGTTGCAGTTGTCATTTTTGTTTTTTAGTAGGCCCAGGCTGGGTTCGAACCCGCCAGCCTTGGTGTATGTGGCCACTGCCCTACCCTCTGAGCTATGGGCACCACCATAGCTTCCTAAATTTTAGAAGCACACAGAATATTGTCATAAAGATCATGTACTCTTTAAAAAAATTTTTTTTATTTATTATGGGTACATAATACTTGTATGTATTTACAGGGTACGTGCGATGTTTTGATACAGGCATCCAGTGTGTATTAATCAGATCAGGGTAATTGGGCATCCACGACCTCAAGCATTTATCATTTCTTTGTGTTAGGGATGTTCCAATGTACCGACCGTTGACTGCAGTCACTTTGTGGTTCTGTCACATTGCTCATCCTTGTATCTGAGTATATTTTTGCACTCATTAACCATTCCCACTTTATCCCCTCTTGCTGCCCTTCCCAGCCTCTGGTAACCACCATTCTATTCTCTGTCTCCATGAGATCAATTTTTTTTTTTTGGTCTGAGGCCAGGTTTGAACCCACCACCTCCACTATTTGGGGCTGGTGCCCTACTCCTGTGAGCCACAGGCACCGCCCAGAGATCAATTATTTTAGTATCAAGCTCCTACATATGAGTGAGAACAAGCAAGATTTATCTCTCTGTGTTTGGTTTATTTCACTTAACATAATATCCTCCAGGCTCATCGTGTTGCTGTGAGTGACAGTTCTTTTTTTAGGACATGTGATAGTCATTGTATATATGTACCACAATTTCTCTCTGCCTCCATCCACTCATGGACACTGGGGTTGATTCCAAATCCTGGCTATTGGGAACAGTACTGCAGTAAACACAGGAGTTCAGATATGTGTACACACACACACACACACACACACACACATATACTGATTTCCTTTTTTTTTTTTTTTTGTAGAGACAGAGTCTCACTTTTCACCCTTGGTAGAGTGCTGTGGCATCACACAACTCACAGCAACCTCCAACTCCTGGGCTTAAGCAATTCTCTTGCCTCAGCCTCCCAAGTAGCTGGGACCACAGGTGCCCGCCACAATGCCCAGCTATTTTTTGGTTGCAGTTCAGCCAGGACAGGGTTAGAACCTGCCACCCTTGGTATATGGGGTCAGCATCCTACTCACTGAGCCACAGTTGCTGCCCACTGATTTCCATTTCTTTGGACATATACCCAGCAGTGGGAATGCTGGGTCACATGGTAGCTCCATTTTTGGTTTTTTGAGGCGTCTCCACACTGTATCCCATCGTTGTTGCACTGATTTACATTTTCACCAACAGTGTATGAGGATTTCCCTTTCCTTACTGGATTCATTGTTTATTGCCTGCATTTTTGATACAAGCCGCTTTAACTGGGGTGAGATGATATCTTGTTTTGATTTGCATTTTCTGCTACTAATAATGTTGAACTTTTTTTCATATACCTGTTGGCTATTTCTATGTTCTCTTTTGAGAAATGCCTATTTGGATCTTTTGCCCATTTATAAATTGGATTTTTTTTCCTATTGAATTGTTGTAGCTCTTTACATATTCTAGCTATAAATCTCAATCCCTAGTCAGATGGATAGTTTGAAAATCTGTCCTCCCATTCTTTGGGTTGTCTCATCCCTTTGTTGATAGTTGTCTTTGCTTTTCAGTTTGATGTGATCCCATTTATATAATTTTGCTTTGGTTTCCTTTGCTTTGAGGCTATTGCTCAAGAAGTCCTCGCCCAAGCCACTGTCCTGAAGCATTTCCACAATGTCTTCTCTTAGCAGTTTCACAGTTTTAGGTCTTAGGTTTAGATCTTTAATCTATTTTGATTTGAACTTTGTATATGTTAAAAGACAAGGATCTAGTTTCATTCTTCTGCATATATTATAGATATTCCATTTTTCCAGCCCCATTTATTGAATAGGCTGTTGTTTCCCCAATGTATGTTCTTACAACCCCTGTTGTAGATAAGTTCATCAATATATCTATGGATTTTATTTCCAGGTTCTCTATTCTGTTCCATTGATCTAAGTGGCTGTTTTGATGTCTGTACTATGCTGTTCGGATTACTATAGCTCTGTAGTATAATTTAAACTCAGGTAATGTGATTCTTCCTGCTTTGTACTTTTGTGCTGGATAGCTTTGGCTATTCTGGGAATTTTAGGATTTCTTTTTTAATTTCAAAGTGTGAAAGGGGTACAGATGTTTTGTTACATGGACACACTGCATAAGGCAGAAGTCAGGACTGTCAGTGTGCTTGTCACCAGGACTGTGTTCACTGTACCCAATAAGCAAGTCTTTAATCCCTCAGCTCCCTGCCAACTGCCCCTCTTGGTGGTTTCCAAGGTCCTTTGCATCTCTTTGTTCCCAGGTATGCCCATTGTTTAGCTCTGACCTATTATGTTTGTTTTTCCATTCCTGAGATATTTCACTTAGGATAATGGCATACAACTTACTGGGAGAGACATTATTTCATTTCTATTCCCTTTTATAGCTGAGTAATACCATGGTGTCTATATACCACATTTTCTCCATCCACTCATGATTGATGGGCACTTAGGTTGCAATTGTAAATGGTGCCGTGATGAACATTCAAGCTCAGGGGTCTTTTTCCTACTTCTTTGAAGAATGTCATTGGTATTTTGAGGAGGATTGCATTGAATCTATAGATTGCTTTGGATAATACGGACATTTTAACAATCTTGATTTTTCTAATCCAGGACCATGAGATGTTTTTCTGTTTCTTTGTGTTCTCTTCAATTGCTTTCATTAATGTTTTATGGTTTGCATTGTAGAGAACTTTTACTTCTTTGGTTAAGTTTGTTCCTGGGTTTTATTTTATTTTACTTTATATTTGCAGCTACCATAAACTAAAGATATATTTTCTAAAGCAGTACTACTAGTTCAAAAATTGGAATCCAACTGAGGCCCCATGGGAACAGTTACACACACAAAAACATTTAAAATCAACACCGGCTGCCGATATTTAAGAAGGTGGCATCTCCCAAGATTAAGGAGAAAATAATGTATCACTTCTTGATGTGAGGTAATTTGAAAAAGTGATTAGTCTGTTTTCCCACCCTATGAAAAGAACATAGTCATTACACCTCAATGCAAATACAAGTTATTTCTGAACTGTGCAATGGATGATGCACTGGAAACCCTGGGAAGTGTCTGAATGGAAGTCCAGAAATTTAGGATTCAAGAGACAAATTCCCACAGCAAAGAAACAGCAGGAAGGAGAAAGATGACTTCCGTGAGTCCCTATTAGTGGCTAAAGGCAGGCTCAGGGATCAGCTTGCAGCCCCTAACTCCTGGCATCTGCTTTTTCAGCCTAACCAGTTCCTTTCCCTTCTGCCGGCAGCAGCACCCGTGACTTTCCTTATGGACCACATTTTCCCTCATTATCAGCCCATGTGCTTCAGATGCCGATGGCTCCACCCAGGCCTCCCAGCTGGGCTGCGTGTCACAAGTCTGACCGGGGGCAGCCACCTGCCTGGCGGACACAGGAAGAGCCAGCTATAGGAATTTTGTTAAAATTGTTGAAAACAGACACTCTCCCATTCTACAGGGGTTGTCTGGGAGCCACCAATAAAAGATCCTGATTAGGAATAGATGTAACAGGCACCGGCCCCATATACCAGAGGTGGTGGGTTTAAGCCCAGCCCTGCCCCGCCCCCCAAAATATGGATGCAACACAAGGAAAACTGGACCATGAGACAGTGTGAGGCCAGGCCCTGGGTGATCATTTGAGCTCCATGGATCCAGCATAGCTTGAAACCACTCACATATTAGAGGGAGGGATGGAGCCAGGGAGAGAGAGAGATCAAGATGGCTTGTGCTGGCTTGTGTTGGGCTGATGTCATTTGCACCTGAGAGAATCCTAACAGGAAGTCCATTCCTCTCCTGATACACCACCTGCCTCTGTAGCATTGTCCTTAGAGCAAATATGGTATAGGGATGACTACTCGAGTGAGTCTCCTAGGGAAGGTCCCCGGGGAGAGTCCAGCACCAGAGCCTGGCCCTGGCCGGCCAGGAGGAGAGGCATGAAGAGTGGTGGCAGAGGGGAGAGTGCCAGGGCAGTGAGGCGCAGACCTTCCTGCACCCCGTGCAGTGGCATGGCACGGAAGCACTGAAGGTTTCATCAGAAAGGGCACCCTAGCAGGAACCTGTGACACCACCCCTGGGCTGGCTGTGAGTATCATCACAGAGACCTATAGGGGATGTGGCACAAGTCAGGGAATAGCAGTTAGGAGTTGCGAGATCTTCTGGGGGACGTGGGAAACCCCACAGAACCAAGTTCCCAATCTGTAAGAGAGGAATAGATACCTTCCTACCACTTTCCTGAGCCTCAAAGATAGTACTAACACTAGTGAAAAATGACATTGTGTTATCGATACGTCAGCCAGCGTTCAGCACCTTGCCACCTATTGAAGCCACCTGTGGGTCCCTAACCTGGGGGAGCAGGGGATCTTCTGAAAGTAGAGGCACAAAGCTCTCATGATCCAGGAGCTTTGGTTAGAAAAAGTCAGCTCCCCTTTCCAACATACTTATCATTAGGCCCCTCTGCTGCTCTGACATCCCTGGCAGTGTCATCAGGCAGCCAAGTACCCACGTCTTCATTTTATTTATGGTTTTGGTTGAAACTTTAACATAAAAGAAAAATATTGCCTCCTGCAACCGGAAAGTCTGAAGCACCCAGCCATGACCAAGGCTGGATCCAGGATTCCAGGGACGCCATTAGGAATTCGTTCCTTTCCCTCTCTGGGCTCTGCCTGGCTCTGCTCTGGCCTCCACATCAGGTTTTACCCACATGGAGCCAAAGGTGGCAGCAACACGTGGTGTATGTGGTCCATTGTCCCTAGGACCACCTGCTGTCACCTGTTGCTTCTTACACCTTCCTGATTCCTGGAATAACTGGAATTACTGGCTCCTTTTGAATAACTGTTTTGTTATTTCTCATCCCAGATCTCATAATTTATCTTGACCTTATTCTACAATCCCAGTGGCCTTAAGACTGGGTCAGACAGGTCCCTGGGTCTTTGTTTAATTTGGTCCATGTGCTTTAAGTTGAATATGTGCGAAATGGATGAGTTTCCCTCCTTGCGGGAGAAATCCCACTTTGTTCTTTATCTGTGTTTGCTCAATGCAAGGAAAAATCCATGTTCTCATGCAGCACTACTAGAAGTGGAAATGGAGGGTGGATGGGTGGATTTAAAAATTTGGGGGGGTGGATGGTGTGAGGTGGGTGCTGCCCTGGTCTTTGCTCTTCCAGCGGTGTGCCCTTTCCTACGCACGAGCCATCACTGTCGTCGGCTGGCTGGCAGATCAGTGGGTGACATTGTACAGGGCCTGATATTTGTATAAGAGAAATCTCCCCGACTGACCCAATTCCTGTAATGCATAAAAAAATGACAGAAGTAATATTTTTGTTCTTGTTTCACTTTCATTCATCTTATTTGATCAGGGCTGAGCAAAACTGACATCTCATCAAACTCCAAAGTGTGTTTCAGCACCGGGTTCATCGGAGGGTGGCATTTAAAACACAGACATTGCAGGAACAAATGTATTTGCCAATCCTGTCCAGCAATGTAAACCTGACCTTTCTCCTGTAGATTTATTGACACAGGCCTGTTTTGTATCATATTTCATTATTGTGCATGGAAGGATTGAAAGTTCTTCTCTTGGAAAACAACTCAGTTGAGGCCAGAGTGGCC
The DNA here is from genome assembly GCA_963574575.1 of Galagoides demidoff. Lineage (NCBI taxonomy): Eukaryota > Metazoa > Chordata > Mammalia > Primates > Galagidae > Galagoides > Galagoides demidoff. Next base: position 18,125 of record CAUYQV010156474.1, on the reverse strand, counting down.
AATATGCCTTTCCTTCATGGAGAGAAAGAGGGAATTAGCTAATCCTAGCAAGATTAACACAGTTCCTCAAAGAGTGTCTTTAATTAAAAATACCTGCTACCAGCAGTTCAGACAGGAAGAAATTTCCATTTGGCATGTGGTAGGAGCAGAGGAATTACACTCCAGGTTACTGTGCCTTGCATCTGGGAGCCCTGAGAAGTCCCCCCTTCCACTTGGCACAGAAATCCCTGCCTGATAAATGCTCAGTCAGTCTATGCTGTGACCCACTAGGTGTTAGAAGCCTATCACTTCTCCAGGCCAGACAGCTATAGAAATTATCCACTTGTGTATTTGTTGGACAAAGTATCTATGAGTCTAGAGAGTGTTTTCAACCTTTTTAAATCTCATAGTACACTTGAACCTACAGTTCCACAGCACACTTAAATTAGGCTGATAAAAAAAGAGTAAAACAATGAATATATTATCTATGCTTTTAACTTCTTTTGAAAATAATTTAATTAATGATCTTTAAAAATTGTAGTGGCACACCTGTGTGTTGCAGCACATGGGTTGAAGGTCACTGGTCTAGAGATCCCTCCCCCCCAAGCTTTGGGGGTGTAGGAGTGAGCAAGAGAACTATCTCTGTTTTCAAGAAGTTTCAGTCTTCTGTTAATAAATAAATAAATGATATAAATATGGTATATTAGGAAGCGAGGCATGTTTCCACGGGCATGCAAAGGAGCCAGGGCACACCTGTTGGGAGGGGGCTGAGGGAGGAAGGAGGCTCCCAGTCAGCGAGGTGGAGCTGGACACCGGGGCTGCAGACCCGAAGCTGTTTTCAGCAGAGCAGGCTGCGAGGGCAAAGGCGTCGGGTGGGAATGCACTTGGCACTTCTGAGAAGCAGGCGCTAGCTGTTGGTCGGCCTGTCGGAGCTGCAAGAGTGAGGAGGGCAGGCTCCGAGATGAACCGGCCAAGATGATCAGCCTCGCCCCCTTCCGAGATCTCAGCGAGCACAGTGGGCAGCTGTGGAGGTTACGAAGTCAGGTGTGCCAAAAATTCCTTTGCACTTTTTTTTGTTTGTTTGCTTTTGTTTTTGTTTTTTGTCTGGGGCTGGGTTTGAACCCATCACCTCTGGCATATGGGGGTGGCGCCCTACCCCTTTGAGTCATAGGCGCCACCCTTTTTTGCACTTTTAAGTGGGAACTGGCTGCAGGGCAGGGGCCGACCTGTACAGGACAGGAAGCGGCTGTGTGGCTGTTGAAGCCACTTCTAGCAAGAACAGGCAGCGCGTCCTGACCCCGGGGGACACACGGTCTGCGTGAGTTGGTCCTGCCCCGCTTCCTCCTCCCCTCCGTGGAGACCAGGTGAACGGCATCTTCCGCCATTTGGGGCCGTGCACACGATGCCTCATCACCTGCTCTTCTCTGGGCAAAGCTAAACCATTTCTTTCAACTCTTCTTCTTATCACTCCATCCTAGCTCGGCTCCAGTTGCCTCATATGTCTCATTAAAGGTAGAGACCAACACGCACCGAACACCACATGCACGCAGGATGCCATTCTGCATCCTGTCTCTGCCCGGGGAAAGCCTCCTCCCCAACTGTTAGGCCACCTGTGCCAGGTGGAGCAGAACAGAACCTGAGTCTGCGAGGGAAGAGGCCCCTCCCAGGGAGCCCCACCCCTCTGCTGGGATTGGCCCAGGGTGGACCACGTGGTACAGCCCAGAGCAGACCACATGGTACCGCCCAAAAGGACCACGTGGTACGGTTCAAATGAAGCAGCTGGAAAGGTGCTGGGGCTGGAGCTGGGATGCTGGGCTGAGACACTCGGTCCTTGTCAACGAATTCAACTTGAAATATGGCGACTTAGGGGCTTCCAGCAATCCTCTAAAGATGGTGAGGGGAGAGGTCGTCTGAGAACAGACATCCATAGACATCTATTGCAGTAAGTAAAGATGAAAAAAAATAAACAGAGAGAGATTGGGGACATATCATGCACATTGGATGAAGCATGTCTAACGTCCAGGGTTGGAAAACTCCGTGAGTCAGTACGTTTTCTCTTTTTCTGCTTGCTCCAGTTGGGTCAGGACAGTTGAATACTATGCAGCCTTAAAAAAAGATGAACCCTTTACCTCTTTTATGTTTACATGGAGGGATCTCGAACATATTCTCCTGAGTAAAATGTCTCAAGAGTGGAGGAAAAAGTCTCCAATGTACTCAGTACTTCTATGAAACCTACTTATATTTACTCACACTTTCTTATGAAAGATAGTGCACAACTATAGCCCAGGATGGAGAGAAATGGAGTGGGAAGGGAGGGGAGGGGCTGGGGGAGGTTTGGCAGAGGGCAGGTAAAAGGCAGGACCACACCTATGGAGCATATGACAAGGGTACAAGACAAATCTGTGAAGTATGGAACATAGATGTTTTTGGCACAATAATCAAGTAAGTGAGGTGAAAGCGGGACCATCCTTTCCTTTGTACGGGTCACTGCTCCGACTGATGCAGCCTTTGGTCGTCACCAAGGTCAGTGCTGTGTGGCCCTGCCAGTGTCTACTGCTGAGCTCACAGCCAGAGAGAGCTCACGTGTTCCTGTTCAGCAGTTTCCTTCTTAATTTCTCTCTGAGACACCCTCAGAGGGTTTATGTAAAGCCCTTTTATGAATTTAGTATTTATTAGGCCTCCCTTCTGCACTTGACATGTATCCATTTTTGCCTGAGAAGCAAACTCCTGAGAACCCAGTATTATGATCCATTTGGGGGGAAACAGCTACGAGAACCAATAAAACCTAACAAAGCTAAGTCCAATCATTGCCCAAAACACCCGTTTGCTTCCCTAGTGGGCCAGGGGGAGGGGGCCGTGATATCTCGGTGCTTTCGCCTTTCACCGTGGTGCCCGATGCTTGCAAAGTCCTCCCCAGCCACACCACTGAGTTGTTCCTTGGAGGTCTCCCAGAGTCCTGTCTGTGGTGTGGCTTAAGTGGGAGAGCCTGGCAGCTCAGGCAGGGGCCAAGACCCCAAGGAAGCTGGAGCCCACAAGTCCAACTCTCAACCCTGCCAACGAAGTAAGGCATCCCTGGAGAGGAGAGAGAAAAAAATCCAACATGTACCTAAGACTGGGCTTGGGAAATGGATGAAGATGCTGCTAGTAATCAGCCTGCAGAGTCCCAGTGTGAAGAGCCAAGGAGGCTCCTGATTATAGTGGGGAAACTGAGGCCTGGAGAAGGGGAGAGGGTCAGAAAGTTGCTCCAACTGGACTCAGCAAGTTAGTGCCTGAATGATCCTGGCTCAGAGCCAAGGCTTTTGATACTTCGGCCACCATCCTTCCCAATGCCCAGGGTAGGGGGCAGCCAAAGTGGCAGACAAGTGGCACTCTTGTCTCATGGGACATCTGATCTGTCTTTGGCTGCCCGGGGAAGGTGAATCCAGCAGTCTGTGGGTGGGGAGGCTCTGCATTCACACAGGGACTCCAGGGACAAAATTCCTAGAGGTGACATGAGGTGGGGCGTGTGGCTTCTGACTCGGGAGAAGGAAATCAGCATTCTAATCTCAACACCATTGGGCAGCCGGAGCAATCACGTCACTTTCAAGCCTTTACCCCAAAACAAGCACAAATAAGACCGGCCCAGGATATGCTGGGCCCTGTCCAGTACTTCATATTTTGAACTCCATAGTCTTTATAACAACTCTGTAAGATATTTGCCATTATCTCCAATCTAAAGATGAGGAAATTGAGGCACCGGTAAGTAAGTGGGCCCAAATAATCCACTTGAAACCCTGCTGTCTGGCACCAGAATCTACTACCAACCTCTATGGCAATTGCCAAAGTATAATAATTATTCATAGTGAAATAATCCCAGCACTCTGGGAGACCAAGGCAGTTGGATTGCTTGAGTTCAAGAGTTTGAGACCAGCCTAACTAAGTGAGAAACCCCATCTTTACTAAAAATAGGTGTAGTGGCACACAACTGTAGTCCCAGCTATTCTCTGAGGTTGAGGCAAGAGGATTGCTCAAGCCCAAGAGTTTGAGGTTGCTGTGACCTCAACCACAGCACTCTACCCAGGGTGACAAAATAAAATTAGTAAGCAATAAAATATAAATAACAATAATAAAGCAATGCATGTCCCACAGGCTTCTCATGAAGACTCAGTGAAATGACCATATTATTATTCATGCCTTTTATTTTCTATTTTCTGAGGCTTTGACATCTGCAGCCTGTTGACCTTGAGAGACTGCCCTCCCAGGGTTGGCCAGTTCCTAGACGTTCTACACAATTCCCCTGGGGCATGCTTTTTATATACAGTTAATCAAACCAACCGATCCAGAGTCCACACTCCCACCACCTCCTTTATCAAGTGCCCACACTCTGGGTCACCGTCTTTCTGCCTTTATCAACTGAGGGCTGGGTCTTAGACAACCAAGGACAGTCCTATGGCCCAGATCCCATTGAAATTATTCAACAAGCCAATCCTGCCTTGCCCCCTCCTCCCCATGGAGACAACCATCAAGGCTCCTGCTGCCACTGTACCCCTTCTTCCTCTGCTCTTGCCAGATCCAGCGCTCTGCTGTGTGTCCACTGGGTCATGGCTTGTCCCTCCTCTTGGGAACTGTGAGGGACAAACTACCCTTTTAATGGCAGTTGTCTCCTGGTCTGTTGGCCTTGTCATAGGCTCACATTTCTATAAGGACACAATGCTGTAAAATAGTAAGTAAAAGTTCTTTACACAAATAATGCCAGAAAAATGTAAGATACTACCCACCTATCCCTGAGGAGAGAATAATAGGTACTATTTTGTGCCTGATATTTCATACCCACAGTTTCATTTAATCACTGCTATCATTACTGTGAAAACTTGGAGTTATTATCCCTACTTTATAGATCAGAAAACTGAGACTCACCAAGATTTAAGCAGTTGGGTCACCCAGTCCCTAGTGGTCGGTTTCCAGGCTTGAATCCTGTTTGCTCTTAAAGCTTCTTTCCTCTGCTCCACCCAAAATGATACTAGAAGAGAAAGCCACAAACCTCATTCTAGAAGGAATGAGAAAATAGATTTCAAAAGCCAAGGCCTCACTGCTGCTTCTCCTGCTGGGTTGCCTCCCCTTTCCACTGTGTCTCAAGAAGATTTTCTCCCTAAAGAACTCTTTGGCTCATACCAGCCCTTGCTTCTTCACTTCATAATTCCTTCTCCGGCTTGTTTTCAAGACAGTGGAGAATGCCTGGCTTTTAAATAACACATGCTTTAATTTCACCTTGGCCTGGATCAATATTTCCACTTGTTCCAAATGGCAACTCGTCCCCTGGTGCTTATCCTTAGAGCCTTTTATCCTCCCTCTCCTTCGGTTCCCTTGGTGAAGAATAACAGGTCGTTAGGCTCAGCTCCCTGGGGCAGGGGCACCCCCACATCCATCTCCCCAGGATATGTGCCCTTCACTCCCTCCCGATAAGAATTTCCTTTGGTGGAGAAGATAAGTGTGGTGAGAACTCTAAAGAGTTCACACTTTGTGGGAGGAGGAAAGTACCGTGCTGCCATCCTGCAGAAGGGGGTGGAGGAACTCAGCGGGGCCTGGGACAGAAGGGCTCAGGTCCAGCAAGGGAGAAAGGGCGTCCTGCAGTGTTGCCCAAGGAGTCTCCACTTATACAATGGAGCACACCTGAGGGGATGGTTGGGGACACTGGTGGCTTTTGCCCACGCTGTGTCCTTTCTGTGGGCTTGGCAGCCATCTCTTCCTCTTGGGGAACCAATATCAATGCTGTGATTTCAGTGGACCTGATGCTATCCCCCAGCCCCCACATCCCTAGGTGCCAAAACTGACAAATTGGACTACTGCGATTTCTTCTGGGTCCACATGATCAGCTCAAGTCAATGTGAACTAGGACTTTTAAAGAAGTCCCTGGGAAAGAGGTGCCCTTTGGAAAGGGTCAGCTGGTAGGAAGTGGGTATGGACGGAGTCGTCAATGACCCTATTGGTGCCATATGGCAGAGCTTGCCTGAGAACAAAGGCAGTGAAAAGAGAGAGGATGGAAGATAAGCCTTCCGTTGGCCTAGTTTAAGCGCCCAGATCTAGTTATGCCTCAAATTAGATGCCCCGTGTGACTTTCAGTTGTGTGAGCCATCATTGTTTCTTTTATTCGTAAGTGAGTTTGAATTGGGTCTTGTCCTTTACAGCCAAAATAGTCTGTACCGATCCATGGCTAGTCCCCCTCTGAGCAGCACAGGGTGACTATTTTGCTCCAGCCACATTGGCTCTGGTTTTCCTTTGATTGTTCCAGTCTTGTCCTTTGAATCTACCTTTGCTAGGAATGTTCTTCATTCCTGTTCTGCCTGGATGACTTCTATTCAATCTCTAGATACCAGCTCAGACATCACGTCCGCAAGTTCCAGGTGGGCCCTGCTGTTACACATTCTATACACCCTTAAGCTTTGCTTCTTGAGCCTAGCTCAGTTTGTAATAATGTATTTATTTCGGTAATTTTCTAGTGGTCCACTTCCTCTACTAGCTTGCTACCTACCATCAGGCCCAATGCACAGTGAGTAATCAATAAATCTTCATTGAATAACTATACATGTGAAGTAAGTACTGTTCCCTCTGTGGACACCCTGCAGTAATTGGACACACTGGATGGGATCAGGGGAGACAAGCCAGTGGGGGTCTCATCTCTTAAGTCTATGGGACTGCTGCCATCAAGTATCCAACGGGGGGTCATTTGGATGAAGACGGGCAGTCTTGTTTCTGTTTCCATGCAGGGAGACTTTCAGACAATGGGGATAGTATCAGGGAAGCAGGCCCTGACTCAGGATGAGAAAGAATTAGCCAAGAGCCATGCTGGGAGTTTTGAGGGTGGCTTCTGTAAGATTTTATGTGTTTCTGAAAGTTTCCATAAGGGGAGTTTGACTGACTGTATGGACTTTTTGTTCAATAGGCAAATCCTGGAATCACAAACATAGATTCTTGGTTTCCTAGACTTGCAGGAACAAGGATTGTCAGAGACTCCCCCCCTTCCTACCCTCCCCCCATAGTGTGACTCAGCAGGTGGTGTTCTGCTGGAGCCTTTCCCGAGATGAAGACCCCACCTCCCTGCCTTGTCTAAAGTACGGTCTCATTCCATTTCTTCTTTATGCTTCTTGAGCAAGGTATCTTTGGGGTGATGTCTGAACTGTGTCTTCAGAGCCCTCTGCCTGGTCTCTGCATGGTCAATGATCCTCAGGGTATCAATAGTATAGCTAATATTGCTCAGAAATAGGATTTTTGATAGAGCTGTTGTTGCTAATAAAGATGGGCCTGCTGGCAAATTAGCTAATGTCTTGGCTCCCACCAGCCTTTTGCTACCTCCGTACAGACGACTCCAATGAGCTAAATTACTTTTCCACCAATATAAACATGACTACAATCAATACAGTTAGTAAATAACATGATTTTTAGAAGAAAAGAAAATATCGATATTAAACACATTTGTATTGACGTGAAGCTAGGTTGGTCTGAGGTGTGTGTGAGCGCAGGCACCCACCCCTGTGGTCCTCAGGAAACAACTCGGAGGTGAGCAGCTACCAGTGCCTGGTGGCCAAGGACACGCCCGCTCCTCTGCCGTGGGTGTAGGGTCTGGGGAAAGCAGAGTGAGAACCATGTCAGAGAGAGTTTGATTTTTCTAGAGAAAGGCTCTTCATGGTCTCAGATCTCTTTTTGCTGGAGGTTGATTCCCTGCTCTTTTCTTTCCTTGGTGCCTTTCACCAAATATTTTGCTTCCTTGGCTTCCCTTTGAGCCATACGCCAAGAAGGAGTAATTTCCCCCATGGAAGCATCCTTTAAATGAGGCTGTTAGGATCTGATGACAAAATTGGAACAGCTCTGGAAATAATAATGTCCTTTTACTCCTGTTGCCCTTTGCCTCCTTCATTCTCATTTTATAACACTGCTGGGACAGAGGGACTCCCCAGCTTAAACTTGCATCAGCTTCGGGAGATTAAATTCGGCCAGAACAGAGGCTGCGGGAGGAAGGCTGGGGAAGAACAGAGACTATAATGTTACAACAACAGCACTATCAAATGTTTATTGAATACTTATTATGGATTAGCCCCATGTTAAGCAACGTACATCAACTGCTTCCTTTAATTCTTGCAACTCTCATGCACTATTATGATCTCTGTTTTCCAGATGATTAAACGTGGGATGGAGTGGGTATAAAACAGTGAGTGGACAGGAAATGCCTCTCTGAGGCCTGTGTTTGAGCCGAGAAGTGGGCAGTGAAGCCTGCAGATAGACTTTGGAGAGAGAGGGCATTCCAGGGAGAGGGGAGGGTGCATGAAAAGGCCTGGAATCAGGCCTTGCTTGGTGTGTTTGACAAACATCAGAAGGCCAGTGTGTCTGCCAAAGAGTGAGGTTTCTGCCAAAGATGTGCAGGAGATAAATCAGAGAAGTAGACAGGGTGAGATTTTTGAGCTCTTGAGGATTACAGCAAGAAGCTTGAACTTTAGTGTGAATGTGGTGGTGGCAAAAATTAAATAACAGGCCTAACGTGGTTTGTGAACTGAAAATATTGAACTGATATGTACCCTAGTCTAGTCATTCATTCATTCAACAGTCCCCCTTCCCAGTGCTGGTCTATGTCCAGAGGGCTTTATGCAAGGGATTCGGATTCAAAGGACTCCTAGCTGCCTCTTGGATTCCAAATAGACTATTGATGGACCAAAATGTCCTACAAAGACTTGTGAAGTTAGAACTGATCAGTTGGTAAAAGCCCAGGTGGTAAAATTCCCAGTCCTGGGAATCTCTCCTGATTGTTTTCTCAAACTAAGAAGACATTGAAAGAAGCCCTTCTTCCTGGTATGAGGAACTGTGTGATGATCCTTTACAAGACAGCTAAGACCACTCTGAAGAAGGACTTGGGGCAGCTGCAGGCAAAAAGGCTCATTTCTAATCAACCAGAGATTCCCTCTTGGAAGTTAGTGTGGCCTGTAGGAAGAAGTTACATTAAATACTCTTTCTTTGGACCACAGGGAAAATACATAGCAGTGACTTTTCCAAATTGCTAAGCAGAGACCTGAAGATCTACGCAGCCCTACGCTGGTTTGCAGGCTTCAACTCTGGATTCACCCTATGAATGTGTAAAGAAACCAATAAAACCACAACAGGGGCATAAAGCAAGTCACAGCTGATGGAGCCACGAAGTGTCCAAGCTAGAATGGAATTACTGGGCATTCACCCCAATCCGGAATTCTCTATACTTAAAGAATAGGGGAGAAGAATATGCTTTCATTATTCTTGGTCTAGGATTTTTTAATTTTACCAGTTGAAAGGGTTTAATAATTTCCCGTGCTTGCTTTAATTTTAGTTTTCTTGATTACAAATAAAGTAAAGCATATTTTTTAAAAGAAGGAAAGGGATGTATTTATAAATAATTACTTTCATGATTATAACAGGATAAAGTGGATCATCTTGTGCTTGTGGTATGCCTCTGGCATGGCCTTTTCTTTTCTTTCTGGAGACATGTGAGTAGCAGTAAGATATATTATCAAAAGTAATACCACTGAGCTAAATATACACCTGACGTACCATTCAACAAGCAGGAATGAGATGATACTCCCACCAGTCAGAACAGCAAATTCCGGCTCCTGCAACAGTAACCTCTCAACTCTCAGTGGCTTGACATAGTAAAGTTTTTTTTTCTCACTCAGAAAAATCCCTGTATGTGTTAGATGGTCCTTATGCATAGTTATTCTGCAGGTGGTGACAGGGATCCAGGCAACTCCTATCTTATCGCTGTGCCATCAGCATTAGGAACTTCCAAGATCATGGTGGCAAGGGAAGAGGGGACTGAAAAATTGTGAACTAAAATAAAATCCTAAGCCCTTGATGACTGAACAGACACTCTCTTGACCCAGGGAACCCGGAAAATCCTTAAAACTGAGATGTCAGCCATGAAGGGAAGGGAGGGTGGACATGCGTCATTATACCCCTTCCATCTGGAGTTTAGATACAATTAAGTAGTATTACTGTTAAAATGGAGATCATCAAACTAACAAAACAGACTTTTTTCGTGATAAGAAGCTACTAAATTATTAGCAGGACCTCACGCCATGCATAGTAAAGGTTAAATTACCTACAGACCATCTATTTGCTTAACAGATCATTTGAGTCAGTATTTTGTGGCTTGACTGTGATTAACAGAGTTCCTTATCTTAGGGAATTAGACATTAATTAAAACATTAATTAATGTTTAAAACATTCCAAGCCTTTAGACAAAGCTCAAGTTATAACCAACTACAAATCAGAGAATCTTTAAACCCACCTATAACCTATGATCTCTCTCCTGCTCTCCCTGCTTCAAGATGTCCCACCAATTCAGGCTAAACTAATATATATCTTCCATGTATTGATTTATGATTTTACCTGCAATTCTTGTTTCTATCAATGTATCAAAGCAAATGCTACCCAACTGGCTCAGGGCTGCTTGCTCAAGACTTCTTAGGCCTGGCTCCCTAGGCTTTGGTCACATACATTGGCCCAGAATAAACCTTTAAAAATTATTTTACAGAGTTTATTTTCTTTTTTCTTTTTCATTAATAATTTTATTGAATGGTTTTAAGAACTTAGCTTGGGAGTAACTTGCATCACTTTTATTCACATCCTATTGGTCTGAATCCAGTCACATGACCTTGTGTAGCAAGGGAGTCTGAGGAATATAGCATAGCATGTGGATAAACTTGAGCACTCCCAGTCTCTGCTGTACACCCATCGGACAGCACCTGTGCTTAGTTTTATAGATGACTGATATATGGACTCACCTGCCAAGGAGCTTACAGTCTAACTGGGGGTGAGGGGACAGCATTACAGAATTATGACATATTGCAGAATAAGATCAACACATAATGAAAATTATTGATTATGTGCTACAAACCTCTCTGCAAGTGAGATGGCAGTACAGGTAGAGTGAATGGCAAGAACAAAGGTGCAGAGACCAGAAGGCATGAGGTGTGTCTTGGTAATTGTGACATCACACTTTAGAGATAAAGACACACAAAGGAAACAAACCTGAAAATGGAATTTGTGTCCCAATCAGGAGCAGGCTAAGGAATTTCAGAATCTATTGACTATTTTTGAGAAAGGAAAGAAAAGAATTTTAAGTAAAGCAACTAATTAATCAGTTCAACCAAGATAAGAGAATTCTCTAATAATGTTATACCTTTGTTTCCTTATCTATAAAGTTGGGATATTAAGCTTTACTTTTTATGGGTTTTGTCAGGATTAAATATAAATAAATACATGTAAAGTGCTTAGAGTCATGCCTGATACAGTAAGCGCCTTACATTAATATTAGCTACAGAATGTGTATTCTTGATGTATTAATCAAGTACCTTAGTATCCAAGGGAGGTACTCGTAACTCAAAAGACAATGTTGACCAGGCCATTAAAGAAATTATGTAAATGGACTGACATCCAGGACAGTAGAAACAAAATATCCATGGTAGGGGCAGAAATGATTTTCTGGGAGCTCCACTAATTTTAGGCAGGCCATGTGACCCTCCCCTCTGAGGACTCACTTGTTTTAAGAGAAGGACAATACAGACGTATTTCAGACTACATGAGGAGCTATCTGTGGATTTTGGGCAAAACCACATGTGGTTAAGAGAGCAAGGGCTAGTCTCAGACTGCCTGGGAGTGAATTCTGACTCTGTCCTTTATCAGCTGTGTGCTCCTGTCCAGTTTATTTAAAACCTCATTAGGTCTAAGTTTCCACAGCTACAGAACGAGCGTGATCCTTACCTCACGGAGTTGTTTGAAGAGTCAGTGACACAATACGTCTATGGCATTGAGCAAAGTATCTAGTTTTCACTAAATGTTCAATAAGTACTGGTATTTATTTTTTATTACAAGATGTAAAGCACAGATTGAAACTAAATTCTGCAGCCAAATCAAGGGTCAACACAAATTCAAGTATCTGGATATTTGAAAACAATTAAAACAACTTATGGATTTATTCCTATTCAAATGTTCAGAAATGTTTGGGTACCAACCCAGAGACGTGATTACATCTGGTCGGTTGTTTTTTTTCTTTCCTAGGGGATAGCCTTTAAATTTATTGCTGCCTTGGAGAGTAATTTAACCCTTAACATAACACAGGTCAGCAAAAATTTGACAGCTGAGATTTTTCCCTAAATTCCAATATGACTTTATTTTGTTGTTGTTTGAATCCTGGGTCCTGTGCCCTTGGAGGAAATAGAGCTGTGTCTATTCATTTGGAAAGGGTTCTGCAGAGCATTCAAAAAGAGGCATGGGGAGTGGCTTCATCTCCCTTTCCAAAGCCACCCCCTTCAGGGTCCTGAGCAGGGCTGCCTCCCGTACACAGGTGCAGACAATAGCTCTCTCCTGACCCTATCCCTTCCACCAGAGCAGCCCTGCTCACGCCAGTGCCTCTCCTAAGATAGAAATCTCACTCTAGGTCAAAATCACTTGCTTCCCCACAAGTCCTCTCACTTCCTCCTTCTTAATTTTCTTTGTCCCAGCACCTGGGTGTGGAAGTGCCTGCTGGTGTTCTGGAGTCCCTCGCTGCCTCTCTTCGCCTTTCTGTGAAACAGTCCAGTAAGAAGTAGCTGGAATCCCCTACCTGAATCTCACAGGGAGTGGCCAGTGAGGAAATGTTTATAGTCCACCATCTTGGCCATTCCCCCTGCTTTTTAACTATGTGACTTTGGGAAAATTAGTTAACCTCCTTGGGACTCAGTTTTCCCACCTGCAGAATAGACATTCTACTGCCTGGCGTGGGGGAGGCCTCCTTTCTGGAGCCAGGTCCTACGGTGGCTGGATCCTGAAACTCAGGGCTCAGCAGGGCAGGAAAACACCCCACCTTGGTGGGATGCACATGGATGCGCCCACCCACGTAACTTGCCCCCCACCCTAACAAACATCTGCTGTCACCTGCTCCGTATTTTGGCAAGTCACTCTTGTCCCTGGGCCTTTGTCTCCCTGTCCATAAAAGGAAGGCTCTGGTCTCATAGGGCAGTCGGTTCTCACAGCTGACCCGGCCAGTAGAAAGGCTCTGAAGGCTCTACTCAACTCTCTGTCTTATTGTTAATATTTGGGAAAGTTGCTATACCTCATTGCAAGTCAGGAGAATAGTAGCATGTCATTCTGTAAACAGTCAAGTGTTGAGTCTACTTGGAACTCCGTGGCCCCTGCCATTACTCCTGTGGTGTGAAGGACTAATTTAGGGAGATAAAGGAGGAAGAGTATGGAAAAGTCAAATCACTGTGATTAATTAAATTCTGCAAATATATGATATATTGAATCCTACTGTATGTTGGGCCCTATTCTAGGCACTGGGGAGAAATAAAACCCTGTCAATGGCCTTGAAGAACACAGTCAAGTGGGAGAGATAAGAGATTAATCCAGTGAACATCAAGTCCACATAAGAGGACAAGCGTACCCTGGAAGTAGTTAGCATGGGAGGCATCAGCTCCGTAGAGGGGCGGGAGTGTCAGGGGAAGTCTCCTGGGGGACGTGACTTTGGAGCTGGGTTTCGGAGACTGAACAGGAATTCTTCAGGCGCTAAAAGGGATAGGCAAGTGTGTAAAGGGAAGAAGCGTCTTGACATCTTCCCGTTCAAAGTGTGATCCATAGACCAGCAACATTACCATCGCCTGGAAGCTTGCTAGAGCTGCATGCTCACAGGCCCATCCCAATGTGCTGAGTCATGACCTGCATTTAACAAGATCCCTACGTGACTCACGGGCCCCTTAACCCCTGAGGATGCTCTTCCAGGAGGCGTGAACAGTCAGAGCAGCGACAGGGAGGCCAGAAAGCTGGGCCTGCTGGGGGAATTGTGAGAAGCTTAGACTGGCCAGATAGCATGAAGGGCAGGGGCAGGTGGCTGGAGAGGTGGCCCACACCCACACCATGTTGGCAAGGAGGAAAAGACCTTTCCTAACCTAAACTCCTCCCCTTGGGACCCCTCTACCTTGCAGTAGCAGCAGAGACCAGGGTGGGAGCTGGTGGCTGAACTCAGCGTCCGTCTCGCCGGAGGCACTTCCTCCCCCAGGCTGGGTCCATGAGAGCCGATTCAGCTCTTCACCTCTGCCCACATCACAGGGCTGCTCTGAAGGTTCATACAGACCAATCAATCAGGCCAGTTTCAATTAATCCTAATCGTCCTGTTGGGATTCCTCGCCAATAACTGAGATGTGGGGAGCCACAGGCTTAACTTTACCGTGGCTTTCACGATTCCCACAGACGCTGGGGCAGCTGACTTCCACCCTGAGCTCTAGGCCGCTGTGCACAGTGGTGCGCTTGTGTGTGCACGCGGGTATGTGTGTGTGCTTTTCATGTGTGTGTGTAAGCAGGCACGTGTGTGTACTTGCGTGCACGTGTGTGTGCACGCAGGCATGTGTGTGTGCTTGTGTGTGCATGTGTGTGTGCTTGTGTGTGCATGTGTGTGTGTAAGCAGGTACATGTGTGTGAGTGTGCGTACTTGTGTGCACGTGTGTGTGCTTGTGTGCACGGGTGTGTGCATGTGTGTGCATGCACAGGTATGCACCCTCATCTCTGCAGCACACAGTGTGGCTCCTCGGATCACCCCATTCCCTCCCTCCTTCCTGTGGCTTTTCCTCTGGGAATAAAGGAGGATCCATCAGAAAGACTAAAAGAGACACTAGTAAGAATCCAGGACCTTCTTTCTAAGAATCTGAAGGCAGTTGCCTGGCCTTTCGGGTTTCCTTTCCGCACCTGTAGGCACAGCCACAAGCTGCGTTTACTCGTCCATCCTGGGCCCCGGACACCCCCAATTCCTCCACATGTTTCTGTACCTGCTGTTCCGCCGTCTGCCCAGAAATCTGCCAGCTCTCGGGTGCCTCCTCTCTGAAGCCCAGGGGGGTCTTCTGGCTGAGTTTGCTGTTCTCTCTTCTTCCCGTTCATGGCTTATCATCCAGGCCCCCCAAAGCATTTCCAAGCTGAGCTGAGGCTGGGGTGTGCGGGGCTCCCCTGGAGCAGACTACATAACTGGCGTCTGTCTGCATCCTGGCACCAAGCACCTTTCCCTCTACAGAGTAGTGTTTGGTAAGTGTGGTGCAACTCTATCAGGACCGAGATCGTCCAAACACGTTTTTGTGAGTAAAGTTAGTCGCATAATAAGGTTGCCTCATGACTACAGGAATAACAAGGAAAATCTATAGCCCCGCTTCTCTCCTCAGTGCCTGAACATCTACAAGTGAAAAGTAGGCAAATGAGGTAAATTGGAATATTGGGAAAAAGAAAGAAAACTTAGGGATCTTAGTAATTTTGCAAAGGCTGACCTAACAGAGATGGGTAATGTCTCTCCCAGGGCAAGTCCCAGCCCCCGAAAGAGGCCCTCGGGGCCAGGCGAATTTAAAGAGCTTTTGCATCTCTCTTCCAGCCATATGAGAGCCCCCACCCCACCCCCCAATGTGGAGAGTGAGATGTGAATGAGGGATGGTGCCTACAGGAGAGACAGGAGCCCACAGGAGACGCAGGAGCCCACAGGAGACACAGGAGCCCACAGGAGACGCAGGAGCCCACAGAAGACACAGAAACCCACAGGAGACACAGGAGCCCGCAGGAGACACAGGAACCTGCAGGAGAGACAGGATCCTGCAGGAGACACAGGCGCCCACAGGAGACACAGGAACCCGCAGGAGAGACAGGAGCCGGCAGGAGACACAGGAGCCCGCAGGAGAGACAGGAGCCGGCAGGAGACACAGGAACCTGCCGGAGAGACAGGATCCTGCAGAAGACACAGGCGCCCGCAGGAGACACAGGAGCCCGCAGGAGAGACAGGAGCCGGCAGGAGACACAGGTGCCCGCAGGAGAGACAGGAGCCTGCAGGAGACACAGGAGCCCGCAGGAGACACAGGAACCCGCAGGAGAGACAGGAGCCTGCAGGAGACACAGGAGCCCGCAGGAGACACAGGAACCCGCAGGAGAGACAGGAGCCTGCAGGAGACACGGGAGCCCGCAGGAGACACGGGAGCCCTCAGGAGACACGTGAGCCCGCAGGAGAGACAGGAGCCTGCAGGAGACACAGGAGCCCGCAGGAGACACAGGAGCCCACAGGAGAGACAGGAGCCCGCAGGAGACACAGGAGCCCGCAGGAGACACAGGCGCCCGCAGGAGACACAGGCGCCAAGTCCAGCCACACGCTCACTGAACAGCAGGGCAGCGCTCACTGAGCTGCATGAGTAAGGGACAAGATGAAGGGGAAGCCCTTCACATCCCTGGGCTTGGAGCAAGGGGGCCTGCACCATGTTGTCTGGGGGAGCTCAGGGGGGCAGGAGGAGAAGACAAGCTGGGCTCATGTTCATGCTCCACCACTGTCCTGCTACGTGACCTTGAGGAAGTTTCTTGACTTTGCTAAGTTGGTCTCCCCAGCTACACAATTGAGATATTGATGGTAGTGGCCTCATAGGGTGGGCTGGGGGTTTTAAACTGTAGCGTTGTGCCAGTAAACTGTGGCTGCTGCTCTGTGGAGGCCGTCACTGTACCTTCCTACCCAATAGTCACCACTGCCAGATACAGAAAGGTGGCATCAGGGCTCAAGACTGTGTGGCCCCTACAGTGAGAGTCAGATGCCAGATATAACAAGAAGTACAGTCACCCTCTAAGGCAGGGTTTTTCAACCCCCCTTTTTTTTATGCGCAGTAGCACACTTAAATCTATAGTTAAACTTCCATAGTGCACTTAAATTGTGTTGATCAAAAAAAAAGAAAGAGTGAAAAATAGAATATACTCACTGTGCTTTGAACTTCTTTCAAAAATAATTTAATTAATGATTTTTAAAAATGTTCATGGTACACTGGTTGCAAATCACTGTTCTAAGCGCAGACCCTCCCTCCACCCCCATCGCTCTTCACTGAGACTTGTCAGAATCTTATGCACAGCCCCAGCTCAGGTATGTGGGCCGATGGCTGAGTTCTAACTCCTGGCTGTGTCGGGAGACCTTTAGCAAGATTCAAGGCTTCCCTGGGTCCTGGTTTCCTCCTCTGTGAAATGGTGCTGCTCACAGTTATCTAACAGGACTGATGACGTGACAGCCAGGCCCGAGAGAGTGGATTATAAAGTTACAGTTCTGTGTGGAGGAGTGGGCTCATTTTTTGGTTATTATTTTTGCTGGGCTGGGACTGAGAGGAAGGGGAAGGTTCTTGTGTTTTTTTCACTCTCACTTGAGGCCTTGGAAATCGGTCAGACCTCTCTTGGGCACCAAAAGTTCATCAGGGCTTTAACAGCTGATTCATTCGCCACATGGTTGTTGAGGGCCTCCGTGGCTAGGTGTCCTGGGTGCCGGGGATGTCAGTGAAGGCAGCATCTAGTTACTTCAGGTATTTTCACTGCCCTGTGGGCTTCCAAAGTCCAAACAACCCAAGCCACCTGACTGTCAATGTAACATCACAGCCCATGAAATAGGAGCCGACTCAGCCGGAGAGGTAAAATAACTCAGCGTGCTACTCAGAATAGCACGGCCAGTTGGTAGATGAGTTGAGTCATGGTTAGATCCCAAGACCTCTCAGGACTGTAGAAAAATGACATGTTACCAATAATGTAGCCTGGTGGCCTACTGTGAAATCACTCTGGGCTTCATGTTGGTCATTTTATTAATAGATTCCTCTTAAAACAAAGAAGGAAACGCCCAACGTCTGCGCCACCCCGCAGCTGACAGAGCTTTGGTCCTGAGCCTGTGTTTATTCAGAAAGGGAGAAATGTCTGAGTGTAGTGAGACCCTCTTTTCCCTCAAGTCCCACCCAGTTCTTTGCAGGGGCGGCCGTACCTGAAAGCAGAAGACTTTCAACCACCTAGATCTCCTACATCTCCTCTCCCCCATGGGTGCCCGACACATAGTGTCAGCTGGAATTACTGCTGGTTGGAAACTCACCTCTCTCCCGGATACTAGAGAGAACCCAATCATCCTCATCATTAACACGAACTTCTAGTGCTCCTGAGGTGTCCCTGCAAACCTGTCACCCCACTGCACACAGGTGGCTTCCAGGTACTTCTTCTGGAAAGTACAGGGGGTTCTAGGAAATAAGACTGACCCACAGGGGCCAGACAGAGGCAGTGAGCTGACCATTGGGGCAGTCAACTTACTGTGCTATATCACTGCCCCTACTAAGCCAGCTAAGCTCAACGAGGGCCCAGCCTCGGCCTCGCCC
>CAUYQV010156470.1:0-27589 GCA_963574575.1 Galagoides demidoff | reverse complement strand
GAGCAGATATTTTAGGCTTGGCAGTCCATATGCTCTCTGTCACAGCTACTTCAGCTCTGCCACGAAGCGGCCACAGGCAATATGGAAACAAATGGGCTTTGGCTGTGTTCCAGTAGATATTTATTTACAAACACCAAAATTCGACTTCTACACAATTTTGTGTGTCACAAAATATTATTATTTTTTTGGATTATTTTCAATCATCTAACAGTTTTAAAAAGCATTCCTAGGTCACAAACCATGCAAAAATGTGACGGACCCAACGTGGTTCACAAGTTCACCAACATGGCATAGAGAAATCAATCGATGTTTATACTTTGACTCAGACTGGAAACTTGTTAAATTTGCTGATAGTTTTGCTTATAGTTGCATCCTAAAATTTGTTATGTTTAATAGTTTTTTGTAGACTCCTAAGGATTTTCCATGAACACTTGTGTCATCTGCAAATAATTAGAGTTTTCATTCATCCTTTCCAAACTTTGAGCGTTTCATTATTTGTCTTGTTTTATTGTACTCCAGCACACTGTTGAATAGAGGTGGAGATAATATATTAAAACAACTTGTTCCTGATAGAAAGAATTCATTTGGTCTTTCATCACTGTATCTAACATTAGCTATAGGCCTTAACTTAGAGGTCCTATATAGGATTGAAGAAATTTCTTTTTATTTCTAGCTTCCTAAGAGATTTTTGTCAGGAATGGCTATTGAATGCTTTAGATACTCTCTTGGCATCTACTAAGCTGATCATATGGCGTTTGTCTTTTGTTATGCTAATGTGGTGAATTACTTTGATTTTCATGTAGAAAATCAGTGTTGAATTAACCTCGCATTTCTGATGATTTCTACTTGGTCAGGATGTATTTATCCTTTTTATGTATTTTGGGGTTGTATATGTAAATATTTTTGGTGGCTTTTGTGTCCACGTTCTTGACTTAATTTTCTTTCTTTTAATATCCTTGTCAGGGTTTGATATTAGAGTTATCTGACCTCAAAATGAATTTTGAAATGTCTTTTCCTTTGCTATTATCAGAAAGAATTTGTAGATTAGTATTATGTATTTCATAGGTGTTGGATAGAATTTACCTCTGGGCCTGGAGGTCTCATTGCAGAAGAGATTTTTAATTATGAGTTCAATTTAAATATTAAATATTAACATAAGGCTATTCAGGATTTCTATTTTTTCTTTTTTTAGTTTGGGCACATTATATAAGAAATTTCTCACATTTGTTTGAGTTACTGAATTTATAAAGTTGTATGTAACCTTTCCTTATTAGCATTGTAATGTCAGTATAACCTGTAGTGATGTCTCCTTTTATCCTTCCTGATGTTGGTGATTTATGTTTTTCTTCCATTTTTGTCATGTTGTCTGTCTTCATCAGCTCAGGCTGACGTAACAAAATACAACAGACAGTACCTAAAAAAGCAAAAATTTGTTTCCCACAGATCTGGAGACTGGGAAGTTCAAGGTCAAGGTGCCAGCCAATTTTGCTCCTGGTAAGGGCTTTTTTCCTGATTTAAAGACAGTCATCATCTAGCTGTGGCTTCACTTGGTAGAGAGATAGAGAGCATGCATGTGAGAGATCAAGGGTACCCACACAGGCAAGTTCTCTGATGTCTCTTCTTATAAAGATGCTAATCTATCTAATCAGAAATCTGCCCTTATGCTCTCATTTAATTTAATTACCTCTTTATAGGCCCTTAGTCCAAGTATAGTCACATTGGGGATTAGTGCTTCAACATATAAATTTGCAAAGAACAGAGACATAATTCAGTTCATAGTTTGTGTCTTCTCAATAAATTGACCCATTTAATATCTTCTTCTTTGGTCTCTTAAAAGCTTTTTGTCTTGAAGTGTACTTTCCCTGATATTATTATACCCAGGCCATCTTTCTTTTGCTAATTATCTTTTTCCAACTTTTTTGCTGTCGGCCCATGTCTTTAAGGTGTATGTTTTGTAAACATCACGTAGTAGGGTGTTTTTCTTTTAATTAATCAGGCATCTGACTTATTTCAGGTCAATGTTTGTTTTTTTTTTAAGCCCCTCTCTCAGGGAGACCACTCAGGATCTGAACACTAAACCAGAGGCTCTTTCAATGTTTATTTTATTGTCTTTTTATTTGTTTTCTATTTGCCCCATTTATTTTTTGTTTCTTTGTTCTGCCTTTCCTGTCCTCTTTTTGTGTCAACTGAGTTTTTAGGATTCAAATCTAGCTCCTTTGCTTATGTTCTAATTATATTTCTCTGTGTTATTCTTAGATTTGCGCTAATGTTTGCAATATGTTGTTTTCTCATTGAGCTTATTTAAGTCTTACTTGCATGTGTCAGTTCTGTGGTCATCACATATCCTTAACTTACCTCAGACTAACTAATATTAATACCATACTGCTTTATTTACATAAGAACTTTATAATGATGCAATTTAATTTACATTTACTATCATTCATATACTCACATATTTCACTTCTGCCTATGTTGTAAATTCTATAATACATTGCTATTATCTATGCTCCGAGTCATTAATTAACTTCCCTGGAATTGGAGAAAAACAGTTTTTATATTTACCATTTCTCTTGTTTCTCCTTATTTTCTGTAGAGCTTAAAATTCATCTGATGTTATTTGCCTTTAGACTAAAGAACTTCCTTTAGAGTATTTTGTAGTGTAGTATTTGTTTTCTACTGGAAACAAATTTTCTTACCTGTCATTTACCTGAAAATGTTTCTAATTCACCTTAATTCAAAAGAATTGTTTGGTTGGATTAAAAACATTCTAGGTTAAAAGTTATTTGTTTTTTCCTTCCAGAACCTTAAAGATGTTACATTGTCTTGAGGCCTTTATTTCTATGATACAAAATTACCTTTCCTTTTTATCTTTTTTCCTGGGTATAGAGCTGTTTCCTCATCTCCCCTCTGACTGCCTTTGGTCTTTTCTTAATCTTTGGATTGCAGAAGTTTGACTACGTGTGTCTAGATTTCACTTTGTAATTATCCTGCTTGGGTTTCTCTGAGCTTCCCGAATCTATGGGCTGCTATCTTTTACCAACTTTTGAAATTGTTTTTCTAATATTTCCTCAAATATTTCCTTTTTTTCTCATTCTTTCTTCCTTCTCACAGGCCAGGACACTCTGTTTGTATTTGTTTTTAATATTTTTTCCTCTGGGTGCTTTAATCTGGATGACATCTAATGACCCGTTTTCAAGTTTATGGATTCTTTCTTATGTTTTGTCCAATCTATTGCTAGTCCCATCCAATAAGTTTATTTTTACTTTTTTATTAATACACTTTATTTTATAGAACAAGTTTAGATATACAGAAAAATTGAAAAGATAGTACAGAGAGTTTCCAGGTTATCCACATCACACAGACAGCTTTCCCTATTATTAATATCTTATTTTACTGTGATACATTTATTACAATTCATGATCTTACATTGACACATAAGTATTACCTATAGTCCATAGCTTATTCACATTTCCTTAGGTTTTACCTAATGTTTTTTCTGTGTTCCAATCCAATTCAGAATATTGCATTACATTTAGCTGTCACATCTCTTGGCTATAACAATTTCTCAGAATTTTCCTGGTTTTGATCACCTTGACACTTTTGAGGAATGCTGGCTGACAATATTTTTAGATGTCATCTATCGGAGTTTGTCTGATGTTTTTTTCATTATCAGAGGACTGAGGGGTAGGATTGAGGAAAGAAGGTCACAGATGAAAAGTCCACTCACATCCTATCAAAGGCACATATTACCAACGTGATTTAAGACATTAATGTTGATCATGGCTGAAGTTTTCTCATTGTTCGCCATTTTTCTCCATGGTAAAGTTGCTCTTTTTTTCCTTCTTTCTATGCTTAACTCTCTGGAAAGAAGTCACTGTAAGTGGTCCACACTCGAGGAGTTGAGAGTTATGTTCCATTCTTGAAAAGGAGAATATCAGCATGAATTATACTTCATTTGTGTCTTCTCTACAGTTCATTAATTTATTCAATTGCATAGTTATACCAGTATGGGATTATGGATATTCATTTTACATTTTGGATAATAATCAATATGACTTTACTTAGTTGCTTGGGTTTGTCAAGCATGGCCCTCTTTGACTATAAACTAGCATATTCATTATAGTTATTCCAAAGTCTTTGTCTGCTAATTTCAACATCTTAGTCACCTGTGGATCTTTTTCACTGGCTGATTTTTCTCTTGACTATAGGTCACATTTTCCTGTTTCTTCACATGTCTGGTCATTTCTTATTACATATTAGACATGGTAATGATACTTTTTAGAGTTTTGGTTTTATTCTTTTCCTGGGGAGTAATAATAGTTATTTTATAATCTTTATACTTTTAGTTAAAGATTATACTTTATAATCTTTAACTTTCAAATTCTAAACTATAGAAACTATAGTTTATAGTTAAAGATTATAGTCTTTAACTTTCAAATTCCTGATTTTCTGTTTTGGGTAGGTTTATGTCAGTTTTGTTCCTGATATAAGGATGAGATGAATCTCTCTTCTATCATGTCATCTTCGTTTCTAATGTGTGGCCATTCTGAAGATTTATTGGCATGTTCTCACACTTGGCAGAACTCTGACTTCAAGTTCTATTTACCCTGCATTGAGTAGATTCTGAAATCTCCACATGACAATTCGTCTTTTCAGCTGTTGTTTTCCTATTGGATTCTTTGATGTTTTGCCTGCATATGCCAAGATTTGAAGGGAGTTTATATATAGAATTTGGAGATCCTTCTCATTGGCCACTATTTGACAGAATTTGGGGCTCTTAAGTGTCTAGGAATTAAGGAAAATCCCACAAAAGAGGCTCCCACTGAGCTGGTTGGAGGCAGAGCATTAGGAGGAGTGACGTTTGCTAGAAAAACAACACTGACACCAGTGAGAAGAGACATCTGGGGACTGGAAAACATGAAAAGTCAATTACACTAGGTGGTCTCTAGGAAAACCTAATAAACAGTGGGCCCCCAGTTCAGTGACATTGGGTCACCTGGAGACTGGAGCATATAGAGTAGAGGTGAGACTTAGAGCACAGAGCAGACCTTAAATTATGCTTCACTTTTCCGATTTCTAATATGAGACGCTAGGTGCGTCTTAGTATTCAATTATTTTAAATAGCTAGATTCAATGCAGAAAAACAAGCAGGAAGTAGAATCTGCCTGTCATCTCACCTACAGAGATACCTCATGGGGAGCATGTGGTAGAGCAGGTGTTGACTCTCCCATCTCTGGGTCATTAAATGTGCCTCACAATCAGGCTTTGATTGGCCACATGCTATCCCATCATATAGACATGAAATTTACCTACTGGACAATTTGTTTCCAAACATTGGCTGTTGTCAATAGCACGGTAGGGACATCCTTGTACGCGATCCTGAAAACTCACTCCTGACTATGTTCCCTAAAGGTAGGATGGCTACATCAAAAGTATAAGCACACTAAGATTTTTTATGCATACAGTGAGATTTATACAGTCAAAAGCTGGGTATCAGGGCATTTTAGATGCTAAATTAAGCAGAGCTTGGTGGATAAAGAAAAAAGCTCATTATAGAAAAGCCCCACTGTGTAACATCTCATCCCCTGGATAGTAATTGACTAGTGGAAAACCGTGTGTGCATGTGTGTGTCTGTGGGTATACATGTATGTGTGTGCCTGCAGGTATGTGTCCAAAACCTGTCCCCGGCACACGGCACATTTCCCAACAGATTTCACTTGAACTATCCAACTACCTTGTGAGCTGTAAAGGGTGTGTATTGTCACCCATTTTGCAAATGAGCAGCTGAGGATCAGAGGGTACAGAGGGTGAGGTACAATAAAGGAAGGTGAGGAGATACACCTGGATTTGAATCCCTGCTTTGCTGCTAGGTGAGCTTGACCACTCTCCTTAAGCCTTGTCCTTTTGTATATGAAATGAAAATGGAGACACCTGCCTCCCAGGAGAGGGCACAAAGAGAGGCAAACTGAGAGTGTCTGCTAGAAGCTGGGCACACAAGAAGTTGTTCAAGCTACTTGTGGTCTTTTTTAGGAAAGTCACTTTCCAGGGTCACAGAATTGAACCCACCTTTCATAATCATAAGTCAAAAGCATATTCTTGGCACCACCTGCCTTTGAATTACATGGCAAGTGACTGTGAGGGCAGAGAGATGGAGGAGGGCAGAGAAGAACCCCTGAGCCTCAGGATCCCCCCAACCGCGCGGCTGGGTAGAGAGCAGAGCACTTAGAGGCAGGGTTGGGGGCGAGATGACTTTGGACCACTCCTTTAACATCTCTGTTTTCTATAGGGTGGAGCTGCATGGGCTCCATCCATCCAGGTAGAGCTGAGTGGTCTTTGCCCCCACACCCTCAGGTCTCTGCCCCAAAGCCTGCTCCCTGCTCAGACCACACGTGGTGAGGTGGGGTGGGCACCTGTGGGGCAGAGGGAAGCAGGTGACCTAAAGAAGCTGACAGGGGGCAGGAGCCCCTGGTACCATGTGTCACCTGGGTGCCAGCTCTGGGCTAGAGCTCCACACACATAGAACACCTTCACTAGCCTCACCAGCACCCTGTGAGGAGGGTTCCATTCCCCCCTTTTCTACAGCTGACAACACTAGGGCTCTGAGTGGTAGGGAGACTTGTCCAGGTTGAGCCCAGATCTACCCAAATCCCAAACTCTCTCCCATCAAACATGGGCAGAGAACACAATAGAGGGTGTGGCCTCACCTTGACCCCACCTCCCTGCCTGTGTGTGTTCAGTCTCCCCTCCTCCCACACCTTCCCCTCTTCTGTCTACAACCTACCTAGCTCAAGGCCTGCCTCCTCCAGGAAGTCCTCACGGATGTCTGACAACCAAACCCGGAGGGTGCCACCCAGCCAGACCTCTAGTTGTTCAGCAGTTTTAGATTCTGCTGCTGTGAGGCCTGGACACACACACCAGCTGATTTCATCATGTCCCCAGGCTAATCCATACCTACTGGGCACTGACAGGAGCCAGGCACTGTGAGGTTGCACAGGGGACAGGAAAAGTCACTAAGCCCTGCAGATGCCCCTCCTGTGCCCAGGGGAACCCACATGTGGTCCCAGGCAGGTTCCTTGCCCTGTTTGTCAAATGAGAAAACTGAGTCCCAGAGAGGATGGGAAGCTGGTCAGGGTCACACAATAAGCAAGTGCTTGGAATTCAAAACCAGGCCAGTGTCCAAAATCCACACACCTCCCCCACATTACTTGATCCTTGAACTCTTTAACCCCCCTCTGCTGGGGAAGGATTGGCCCCTTAGCCTGAAACTGTCTGATCACATAGGTAGGGCCCTGCCACCAAAACCCTGCAGGGAAAAGGCAGAGCTAGGGCAGGAGCCTCAGGCCACCTGTTGGTGACAAGCTCAGCACTTCTGTTCACTCTCAGCCCAGCCTCCAGGCTCTGCCTCCACCTGAGGCTCAAAGCCCCTTACCAATCCTCTAACAACTCCTTTCCCCAACTGTCCCAGGGCCCAGCTCTCACTGGAGAAGCCACAGGACACCCATTAACCCATCTTCAGCTCTGGCTCCAGATGCTCTTTCCTCCTCCTGACTTCCCGGGCAGTCCCCTGCCAGCTCAATCCTCAAAGAAATATGAAAAGTGCAGACAGTGATGGCTGGTCCAGGGCTGTGGAAGGTACAGGCCTGGCTCTGGGACTGGTTGATAAAGCCCGTCCCCTGGAGCAGGTGGTGACATGGCTCAGGGTGGTGTGGGTGTGGGTCTGCGCATGGGGCCAGCAAGGCCCTCTCTGCCCTCCCGCTCTGGACTCTGGCTCTGGGGCTCACCTGGGGAAATTCCGATTGGCTGATGGGGGGGGGGGTCTCATGCAGTGATGAGTGTGACCTGATAAACTGTGCCGGGCTGTACCTCCCACACTCTAATTACTCTGAATTGGCCTCAGTTTGTAAGAAGGAGTAAGCTGAGAGAAAGAAAATAACATTCCAAGTTGCAACAATTAGGCAGGATTCCCCAGACCAACTGCAAAGGTTCACACACGCAGTTATCAGCAGAGGTAGGACCAGCACTCAGGACTGTGGACTGTCCTTGTGTCCCTGGGAGATAAGAGTGCGTGTGTGTGTGTGTAGGGCAGGTGCGGGCTGTCCTACATTGTCCTGACCGTCACTGTGCAGGCTGTAGTATGACCCTCTGAGCTGCCCCCTCCTCAGGGAGCTCTCAGACCATCAGCTAGGAAGCTGTGGGGAGGGAAGGGAGGGGACAGAAAGCCTCTTCTTCTCTATTTAATTTTTAGATTAGAAAACAAAAATCAAATTTAACCTCTTTACAGGGAGATAATTTTTCCTAATCACTCACCCCACCGCACAGCCCCCCACAACTTGATTGTGTCTAATTAGATTAATGGGATGAGCGTGATTTCTTTTCTCCGAGAGGAGACAGAAGAGGACCCTTTGAAGCCTGATGACTCCCACCCCCCAAATAAGTCAGGGGGAAACGTGATGCGAGGGGCTGTGTCCAAGGCCTTCCCTCTCTGCTTCACGCTTTCCGTCAACGAATCACCATCAGTGTCTTTCTCTGTCTCTCCCTGTCCCTTCCTGTCCCCAGCTCTCTCCTGGCCATAACTCTGTGACTGAGCAGAGGCCAGTAACCTGCACCTCCTCTCCTGCAGTAAGGAGAGGTAATGTTCTCCATGTGGAGAGGAGGAGAGATGCACAGAGCAAAGGGCTCAAAGTCACCTCAGGGCAGCAGGGGCATGAAGTGAAAGTCATGTGGCAGAATGCAGCCAGGGAGCCTAAGCAGCTGTGGAACTCAGGGAGGGTCTGGCTGGAGAAAGGGGGGGGCCCATCCCTTAGCCTGAGGGTGCTGAAGGTTCCTCGTCTCTCCCCCAGGGCCCCGACCTTTCCCTACAGCAAGGATCGATGGCAGAGAACCCCTGGCCCTAGGCCCCTGCTCCTGCCCAGCTCAGCCCACCTTCCCTTCTGAACACTGGGCCCCTCCTCAGCTGCTGCCTCCCTGCAGTCCCCTCCAGGGGCCCAACCCTGCCTCCCTGATGTCCTTGTCCACCCCCATCTCCCACCTCTGTCCCTGTCCACTCTGTCCTCACCTCAGGCACTATCTTCTCTCCCCAGAGAGAGCTGCAGGGGCTTTTGAACCCAGGTATTATCCCTCTAGTTCAAGGTTACAGCTGAGATAAACATGCCATGTCCCCTATCTAAGCCCTTCCATGGCTCCCCACTGCTCTGAGGACTACACCCCAACAACTCAGCATGGACTACAAGGACCTCGTGAAATGGCTACATGGACCTCTCCAGCTGCACCTCCCCACCCCCGTCTCCCAACCTGACCCAGAAGCCCAGCTGTGCACAGAGCTTTGCATCTGGGAACACCCTCCCCCTACCTGACGCCAGCTTTCTTCACAGTGTCGCTTATGGTCAATGACAACTGGTGTTTACTGAGCACTTACTATGTGCCAGCTCTGTGCTGTGGGCTCTGCACAATTCTCATGTCTAATGCTACAGCAGCCTTGGGGAGTAACAGTCATCCCACTGCACAGAAGAGGAAAGTGAGGTTCAGAGGCATGAAGCAGCTGAGATTAGAACTCAGGTCATTTGCACAATGTCTGCTCTCTGTGTCCCACCCCGCACCCCCCCGGGTCAGGAGCCCATCCTCCATACTCCTACACAGGCACTTGCCTGATTGTTCTGAAATTGGCAATTTCCATTGTACCTGGGCTGTGAGCTCCTCAGAGCCACCTGGTCTCACTCTCACCTGTCTCTGAGCCTCTGAGCTCCAGATCCCAGCATGGGACCCAATGTGCAGTGAACACTGGGCCAGGGTCTGCTGAATGAGGACTGGTGGGGGGGAGTAGCCCTGCTGGCTGCCGGTCCCTCCCTCCCACACCCTTTCTTCCCACCACTCGACACCTCAGTAAGCAAAGCCTTTAAACCAAAAACAATTTTACAGTTCATTTGAGTTAATCACAGCAGCTCTTTCTGGAAACCATCTTCCCCAAAGTGTCTTCAGAGAGGAAACCCCCATCCCATCCTCCATCACAGAGCCTTGGGGTCACTGGAGATAGGTGGAAGTGGGGGTTGTCGAGAACCCTGGACTTCAGGTCAGCTGTCCAGATTTGCACTGGCTATGAGAGTCACTGCGGGGTCGCAGCCAGAAGGTGGACCCAGTCCCTATGCTCACAGAGCTCACTGTGCAGAGGATGAGGTCCACTTCGAACACTTCACCACCTAAGTGTAGTTGTCATCAAGCTATAATGAGTTAATCATGAGGAAATCTAATGATACTAACTATACAACTGTGGCAACTTGTTACACTCCTTCAAGCCTCTGTCTCCTCATCTGTAAAATGGAGACCCTACTGGCGTCTTCCTCAGCCCTTAGCCTGGCCTAGCATTTCGTTCATATTTAACATACATTTAGAGCTCACAATCGGCTCAGGCCGCCATGACAAAGTATCAGACTGTGTGGCTGAAACGGCAGAGATCAATTGTGTCATGGTGCTAGAGGCTCGAAGTTTGAGATGAGGTGTTGTCACTGTGAGTTTCTTCTGAGGTCTCTCATTTGGCTTGTAGGTGACCATCTTCTCTCCGTGTCTTCACGTGGATTAAGGCCCACCCATGTCACCTTATTTTCACTTAACCACCAATTCAAAGGCCCTATCTCAAAATATAATCACATTCTGAGGTACTGGGGGCTCAAAATTCAGCATAGGAATTGGAGGGAGGAAACACGAATCAGCTCATAGCAACATAGACCTGAAAGAACTGAGTGTGGGTATGCATACACCATTTGCACATAAGTGTTCATAGAAATTTTGTTTATAATAGTTAAAAACCAAAACAGCCCAAATGCTCACCTATGAGAGAATGGGTAAATACTAACTTCCATTGTGGAAACTGATAAAATGGAACTACACAGCATTTTCCAAAATGGGAAAAACGCTAATACACGTAAAACATGCATGAGACTCATAGACATGGCCACAAAAGGCGCATACTTCACAGTTCTACAAACATGAAGGAATCTGCAGTAAAGCTATGGATTACTGAATTAAGGAATATCCCTCAGGGTTGGGGTATTGGGAGAAAAGGGAACAACGAAACTTTCTGGGGTGCTTCATATGGGTGGTGTTTACATTGGTAGAAAGATTTGTAAGAATTCTTAGAACTTTCTCTATCAGCCTTTGCTATGCAGCATTTGGTGGTAAATAGCCACTTATTTAGCTCACCATTCCAATGGTTGTGTGAGGTTGATCAAGACTAGGCTAGCTCAGCTGATTTCTCACTGATCCGTGGTTGTAGAGTTGAGGATTACAGTGGGATGATCTGGTAATTGGAAAGCTATCCTCGGGGGCACCTCAGTCTTCTCCATATGGCCTCTTACCCTTCAGCAGGTTAGCTCAGTCACTCCTATGTCTCAAGTTTAGCAAGAGAGAGAGAAAGACCCTACGGGCAAGCACTTTTAAAGCCTCTATTTGCTAATATTTGTTGGTGTTTTCATTGGCCAAAACCAGACCATTGGCCAACCCAGATCGAAGAGGCAAAGAAACAGACTTTCATCCTTGGTGGAAGCCTCTGACATGCCACATCACAGAAGTATAGATTAGGGAGGGAAAGAATTTGTGGTTATTTTGCTAACCTACCAAATATACACTTAAATGTGTGCATTTTACCATACGCAAGTTGGATGCATGAACAGAAAAAATACGGAGGTTGGGTCTGATGATCACAAAAGGTACTTTGGCCTCATTATGTTTCTAGGTTTCCTTCTCTTCTGTTACAG
This sequence comes from Galagoides demidoff, assembly GCA_963574575.1. Lineage (NCBI taxonomy): Eukaryota > Metazoa > Chordata > Mammalia > Primates > Galagidae > Galagoides > Galagoides demidoff. The sequence goes on along the minus strand of CAUYQV010156470.1, from coordinate 15,842 downwards.
CTAACTCCTTTCTAAAGGGAGCCAGAATTCTATAGTTGCAGAGCTGCTACAGATGTGTGTGTGTGTGTGTGTGTGTGTGTGTACGCACGCACGCATGCACACAGAGAGTTTAGTAGCTTCACAGCTGGCAGCCTCAGTTGGGTTTCTCTCAGGAGGGTTGGAGTGAGCACGTGGGACTATCAATGGACTGTGCTGTGAGGAGCCAGACTGGAGAAATCAGGCTGAGAAATGAACTGGGGAAGTACCATGTTCCGGATCAGCTCGCGTAACATGAGATTGTGCTTCAGCACCACGGAGAGCTCTGACGACAGTTCCAGGCCTTTCCTCTTCAGAGTCCTGGGACTGCTCATTTCCCTCTGCCTTCCAGGTAAAACTACCTGTTTGTTAGAGAAAATTTACTCTTACAAATTCTACATCGTGGGCAGAAGCAAGGGCAAGGGCTCTGGAACCAGGCTGCCTGAGTTCAAGTCTTGGTTGCACCACGAACCCGAGAGAAGTTACTTCTCGGGTGAAGTTATTTAACCTCTGTGCGACGGCTGCCTTATCTGTCAAATGAGAAAAATAATGGATAATGGTAGCTTTGTCACAGGACTGAGATGCGGACTAATGCAAATTAAGGAAAGCAAAAGAGCTTAACATAGTGGCTGGTACATGGCAAATGCTAAAGTTACCTGTGATTATTGTTGTCAGCGTTATTACCCCCAAAAGCTTCTTTATACCAGATGAAAGCTCCTGTGGCTCAATCGGCTAAGGCGCCAGCCACGTACACCTAAGGTGGCGGGTTCAAATCCCCAGCCCGGGCCCACCAAACAACAATGATGGCTGCACCAAAAAATGGCCAGGCATTGTGGTGGGCGCCTGTGGTCCCAGCTACTTGGGAGGCAGAGGCAGGAGACTCGCTTGAGCCCAGGAGTTGGAGGTTGCTATGAGCTGTGATGCCATGGCACGCTATCCAGGGGGATAGCTTGAGGCTCCGTCTCAAAAAAAAAAAAAAAAACTAAAAAAAAAGAAGATGAAGCCTCCATTCCTTTGATGAGATAGAGAAACCACCTTGAACACTGGCAGGAAAGGTCTTCTGGCACCCAATTCACAAGGGTTCAACACTAAGAACTGTGTGTAGCAAGGAAGTCAGAAACACCACTGTACCAATCCAAGGACAATGAAGTGCTCTTGATCCTGAGGTAAATAACTGAATCAAGAACAATGATACTTGAGGAAAGATAGAACTTGCTGCTGCTCTATTTTGAACCAGAGGTCTACTCCCATCCTTAGCAAATCTTTATACTAGTATCCCAAATGGATTTCCCAATGCTGCTATCTTCTCCTCAAGCTATTTGAGCGTTGGTCCATGCCTTCTTTCACTGTCATTCATTCCTAGGGTCCTTAGACTATGAGAAATTTACTTGATTATCTATAAAAGTGGCCAGTTCTAGGTTATTAGGGGAAATTAAACCATGGGAAAATGAGGATCTCTTCAATTCCTGATCAGAGCAAAGGTCACAGAAGGATAGTACTGAAGAATATATAGTAAGAATCATGGTACTGGGCTTTATTTTACAGAGAAGGAAACGGAAGCTTGGGAATATGGCCACATGCCGGCATTGCCATTGGCACTAATGTCACCAATAAGGACTCTTTCTTACAACTACCCTGTCTTGTAATGATTCCCTAGAAATTAATAAATATCTCATTTTCTCACTCACATTTTATTATGCTCCCTCCTTTCCCTATCACAAGTTTTCTCATATTTCTTTGCCCAGCTTCAGTTGGGTGCCATGGACTAATAAGCCTTTTCTCAACACTTCTTCAAGGACCAATGGAATGAATGAGTAGATGGCTGCTCAATTAGCCATCACCAGCACTAGCTTGCTCTGTTATTTGAGACTCCAGTGTTTATGATATAAGCACAATAACAAAATGTTGGGGAGGAGAGTTTTTGCACCTAGCTAGCACTGTGGGATACCTGTAAGGTATTCTGTGGCCTACAGTCATAGGAGCCAAGTGGATGGGCCATGAGGGATGACAAGAGTCCTCACAATAGAAGCTACAGCAATGCTGTCCCTTGTGGAACATCTCTGTGATGAAGAGTTTGATGACAGAAAGCAAAGCATATAACTCTGGCTATATGCCTAACATCTGGGTTCAAAACAAAGCAACAGAGTTATTCAAATCAAAGAAAATATAACCAATAGATATTTTCAATGCCTACTATGTGCACCCAGACAGCTGTGGAAAGAGAGACAGGCAATATTTAAATCCTAATCAAATCCCAGCATTCCACTGCTCTCTGTTCCAGATGTCTGACATTACATTAATCAAATATTCATGTTCTGCACAGAGCATCTGTTGGCATATGCTGATGTACAGATAAAATCAAGGCTATGAATTATTTCACCAACATTCTCATGGTCCTCTTGTTTTGCTCCCTTGATAGAGGTGAGGACAGTATACTCCACATCTCTAACCATTTCAGGACACACCAGGTCATCTGACTCCTCCTCTATCAGAATGCAGGGAAACCAGGAGGCCCCTGCTCTCTCCCATAGCTCCAGGGAGATATTCAGGTAAAAACATCACCAGAGGTGTCATTTTTCTGGAATCATGTTTGGTTGCCCCTAGGCTCACAAGCACTCCAAGGGAACCTGTGCATAATTTGACACCTGTGGTACTCCAAGAACAAAGCACATAATAGGCCTTTGTTTCTGGACATCCTAAAGTTAAAATGACATCTTGGCTGACAATCATGATTCTGTATTCTTTTATAAATCATGTTATTTTCAAAAGAACAGTGAAGCAGGTGAATGAACATTCTATCATCTCATTACTTGCATTTCTCCTCTGAGGACTGCCAGGTCTTTCCTAGTACTACCACCTAGCACTCCATTCATGCAAGGGACAAAGCCAAGGGAATCTGCTTTTAGCTTGCTTCAGGCCATATACTGTTTTCATTCTTCAAAGAGAAAAAAAATCAACCACTAAGGTGAGGGTAGGAGGACTTCTCCATATGTGATGGTGATCTCCAATTTTTCAATTATCAACCATTATCTTGGTAACCCAAGTTTGCCAAACTTGGGTTACCAAGATAATGGTTGTCTTTTCTGTTTTTACAAGCTACTTACACACCTCAAAGTCAAAAGGTTAGTCCAGAGGCCTCATAAGGCCGTGGTAGAAGGATCTGTGTGATAATTATGGTAAGGAGTTTACAGACAGGGAAGGCTTGCTCATAACAAGCAAGGAGAATGGAGGTGAGAAAATCTGGAAATTCTGGCCTATAAGGCCCTTTGCTTTGTGGCTGCCTTTTCAATAGAGTAAAACTGATGACCCCTTTGTTTATTTCCCTTTCATCCTTGCTCTGCCTGTGGGAGCAGGTAGTCTCTGAACTAGCCCACTTTGAGCCACAAAGCTTCCTCACTGTCTGTGCTTAGCTATCCAAAAGGAAGCACAATATGGGTGCTTTAGCCAGAAACTTCAGCTCTGAATCTCTGCCTCTTTCCCTAGGTGTGTGAATAAGCTTAGACAACCCAGAAAGAAGTTTAAATTTCCCCAGCTGTTAAATTCATGTCTATCCTATTCTAGACAATGCTTTAGATGAATTAGAAAAAGGCACCCCTCTGGGTAGACGCACCTACACACAAATAGTTTGGTGAATGAGCCTGGGTCAGACTTTCATCATGCCAACTTGGACCCCTTGGTTTATGGAAACCCTGCAATATTTTCTCACCCTTAAACCCAGAGCCTAGATCAAGTTCTGAATGGTCTTTTTCCTCTATTTTGAGCTCTACTCTTGTCTCCCTGGCTCTACTCAAGAAAAAGTCTCCAAGACAGCTTGGAGACAAAAACAAAAGTTCCAACCCAAAAGTCCAAGCTCTAGATCCTACTCCACCCTCTCCTCCATAGAGGACAGAGTGGAAAGAGGAGGGTTTTCATACCTCTTCTCTCTTTCCATATCTTACCATTTCTTTAGCCTTGTACTCTCAGCCTTGTACCTTTCTCATCTGACTCTGTATTTCACTAGTTTTCTACCTGCTGACCTTCTTTCTTACCAATCTTGCCCATCTGCCACAGGACAGAAAGATAATAATTCCAAAATCACTGGTTATACCCTCCTCATGCCAGTTCCTCTGTGGAATTATGTGACCCAAAGAAGACCCTGGGATATATGCAGAAATTTCTTCACTACAGAAGAACTATTTCTGCAAAGAATTTTCAAGTTGTCATTTTCACTTAAAAAATAAGATGATAAAACACACACACACAAGCCATTATTTGTAAAATGCCTACAGATGATGAAGAGGAATGCATATCAATATATACACATGCATTCATATAGTTAGCAACCACATGCCTACGCAGCATGTGTCACCCACAGAGGCTAAGATGAACCTTTCAGGGTAATTGAATACCAAGGAAAACGTCAGGAATCCAAAATGATTTCAAATTTCTTCCACTTTTCTTTCCACAAATCCCTCCAGATTAAAAAAAAAAATGAAGTTTTCTCAAAATTCCATTTGAATTTGATATCTAAATTAGCTGCAGAAAGCAGTCACATGGGTGGCAGAAATTTAGAGGTTATCAAGTAGGAGTATCTAAAGGGGGATTTTCTAGTCCTCTTCTGGTATTGCTTAGCAAAATAAACTCTGACACCTCTGTGCCTTAATGCTTGATATCTTAGATTCTTTCCAGGCTATATTATGGCTCTGTGGTTATATTATTTAAAAATTATGTGGATATTTGAAATAATAACTACCATGTCCATAAAGACAATGACCACCATCACCATGATCATTCTGTCGTTTCTTTCTAAAACAGTTTGCAACTGCCCAGCTATATGCCTGTACAATAAGATGTGAACAAATAATGGCTTTTCTCATTTTGCAAGGAGGAATACAGATAGATCCTAGATTTTAGTGAGTTATCCAATTATCTGGGTGATGCCAATTTCAAACTGTTCAAATGACAAAGCCCAATACAAGACTGATTTTCACCTCTAATGATGGGAGACCTTTCTAATTGGTTTCCAAATCAGCTGTCAAAGAGAATAATGGAAATTCTAAGAAAAGCTTGATCTTCAGAGAACTTGGGCTTCAATTCACTTATAGACCTGAATTTTGACCAGGCTCAGATTTTTCTAATGCTACTCCAAACACTATCTCACAATCATGAAAGAAAGGGACATCAAATTAGCATCAAAAGCAGGCCTAAATTATTAGATCAGCATGCATGCAACTCTTCACACTGTATACAAGTTATGAAGTTGGACATGCCAGTCTTCTACTATACAAAGAATTAAGGTCAGCTCCTCAACATAAATCTATCTTGGATGAGAAGGTCTTCTTAAGAGGTTGAATGTGAAGTGATAAAAATCACAGGCTTTGGAATCAATAGACCAGGAATAACTTCAAGCACCTATGTAAGAGAAGTTAGCATCTTAGAACTACCAACACACATCCTTTGTATGCATTATTCTTTTGTGACCTCATCGGATGTATTAATAGTCATTGGCACATAGCATTTACTCAATAAATATTTATTGAACTAAATCCATTCTCATATTGAACAAATTTACTTTCACTTAAAGGGGGCACTATAATCTATGGAAACCTGATATTGTGCTTCTTACAATTTCTTTGAGAGTTCTGGGTTTTGGATATTGGTGTCATTGTCCCACCTCATCCATAAAGCCTTCCCTGACAACCACAGTCCACCCTACTCTCATTTTTCTAAGTCTCTCGTGTGCTAATTCCCAGTTCTATTCACTTTGGCACATATGTGATATCTTATCTTGCCATGTAAAATGTGTTTCATAAACACATCATCCTTTCTATGAGCCTATAAGCTCCTCAAGGGCAAAGACCATGTTTGATATTTATTTTGTATGTCCCAGGGCACACAATGCAATATAAAGTCCATAGCAGGCTCTGAACAAGTATTTGTTGAAATAAGTTGTATTTTAAGGAAGACACTCCATTGCCAGTGATAATTTTGCATCAAAGAATTAGCAAAAGACAGAATTGATGAGCGATGGATGGGATGAACAGAGGTAGTCTAATGGGTAGAGACACTCTGTTAGATAGAAGGAATAAGTTCTAATGTTCCACAGCATAGTAGAGTGACTATAATTAATGATAACTTATTTTATATTTCAATGTACTATAAGGGAACATTTGAAATGTTCTCAACTCAGAAACGATAAATGTTTGAGAGAATGGATATCCTAAATACCCCATTTGGTTATTACACATTGTATCAAAGTATCACATGTACCCCATAAATATGTACAATTATTATATATCAATAAAAATGTATGGACAGTTGTTTCTTCTTTTCTAAAGACAGAATTGGCTGTTTCACCACTTATTTCAACTGAATTAAGTCCCTGGGCCTCTATACTTACCTGAAGTGCTAATTACAAAGTAGAGGACTGTGGGATTTGATGTATCAGTCTTCCTGTGGCCTTATCAGGAATAAAAAGTAACCCAAAAAGGTGCCAAATATCAATTTCCAATTACTTTCCTGTGACACATGTCTACCACTTGGGATAACTCCCAAGGCATCTGTTGCCTATTATCAACTCAGGTCTGCTTACCTTTCGGTTAAGTAGGTGACACTTTGGCAGTACCCTGTTCTGCCTCACTGTATCCATGGTGTCCTCCTTTGACACTCAGACTTTCTTTTGAAGTCTTCAATATTGGCTTACACTGTTACCGGAGACCTAGCCCAAGTGCGGAAAGCCTTTTAATATTATATCCTGAGCCATATGTGTCAGCGTGGGATGGGGGATAACTCCAACACCTGCAGTGAGTTGTTGTCACCAGGGCTTCCCAAGCCCCAATTTGCATTGGGCTGTTGAAAGCAGGAACAAAGAAAGGTTCCCGCAGGATTTTTGTGACTTCTGACTCCAGCCCAGGGGTATAAAATTAAGAGTCCCTAAAGTCTTCACTTTGATACTCCAAACACAGACCAGCACTTCTACCCTCCAGATCACAGAAAGCAGACCACAAACTAATTTTAAAAATCTTTGACATTAGGAATGTTAAAACACAGGATCTGCAAAAAGCCAGAAATCACATGTCCTCTTTATTACAAAGTAATGGAACAGAATTTGGAAAAACCAGGAAACATCTCCGGGTCCATAAATCAGCCCAATTGGAGGAAAACGCAAATGGCCGGCACCTGGAAGGAGCCTTCATCTGGAGCAGGAAAGCACCTAAAGAATGGAACTCTGTGGCCAAGGCTCCAGACTGTGCACTGTGATTAATGACTTGAGTGAAAGGTCTCGGTTGAGGCTGAACAATTAACTTGTTCTCTTCGCATCTCAAAACTCTCCACAGCATAACTGATTGTACATATTTACTAAAAACGCAAGCTAGTCTGGGGATCTTCGAACATGTCATCATCAGACCATTTCTGACAATCAGGAGAGCCCTGGTGTTTGTCAGGACTACTTTAGTCAAATCATCTGTGTTGACTCTGCATACACGTCTCAACCTTTCAGTTCCTTTTCAACTTTAAGAACCATCTTAAATGAAGCAATGGCATTGGCCTCGATCTGTCAGGGGAAAAAAAAAAATTCACAGCTCAGAGGATTGCAAATGGACAGCACATGGCCTGGCTTGTTTCTGGTCAATCCCAAAAAAGTTCTCAGGGAATTGAATGTCCGTGAGATTAATGGTTCCCTCTTGTCTTGCCTTTATTCTCTGGAATAGGTTTCTCTAATCGCTTTCAGATCCTCTAAAAGCATTTACAGTAAACCAATCACTCCTCTTGAATCTGCAGTTGAGACTCTGATAAGACCTGCTAGAACCAAAGGAAGCCTCCAATGCTTTTTCCCTTTCTCTTGGAGGTAAATTTGTAGATAGGAAAGAAAACTGGGAATCCTGAAGCTCGATTCTGAATATAGATGTACTCAAGGATGAAGTACCCAAGGAATTCATATGAAATGGCTTCACTTGGGACACACTATTTGCCAAAAGTGGATATATCTCCTCACCTTAGTAGGATTTGAAGTACTCAGCAGCATGTCTGAGAACATACTCTCCATCTACCTACCACTGGGGCTAAACCTTCTTTCTACTCCCTGCCCTAGTTCCATCCACAACCACATCTTTTAGTGAAGTCACCCAGAGGGGACATATTGAAAACAACAAAATTGATAGCAGTAACAGCAGCAGCAACAACATGTACACAGTAGTCCTCCCTTTTGCTTTCTGTGGTTTCAGTTACCCATAGTCAACCATGAAAATATGAAATGGAAAATTCCAGAAAGGAACAATTCATAAATTGTTCTAAATTGAATGCATTTCTGAGTAGTTTGATGAAATGTACTATCCGGCTCCATCCTGCTGGATCATGAATTGTACCTTTGTCTAGGCCCTCAGCCACTTAGCAGCTGTCTCAGTTATCAGATTGACTTGTCAGCATCTTGCAGTATTGGTGTTCAAATGACTTTTATTTTACTTAATGAGAGCCCCAAAGTGCAAGACTAGTGATGATAGAATATTGTTGTAATTGTTCTATTTTATTATTAGTTATTATGATCTCTTACTATGCCTTATTTTATTTTTTTATATTTCAGATTAATATGACGTACAAATGATCAGGTTACAATATTTGCATTTGTTAAGGTTCCTGTTGTACCCCTCACTCAGGAGGTGTGCTGTATACCCTTACATTGGGCCCATTAGGTGGGAGCACACCAACCCCCCCCCTTGTCTCTTCCCTTCCCCTTACCTCCAACTTGAATTAAATACAGCTCTTTGGAAAGAAATACAGAGAATCCTCAAAGAACCCAAAATAGACCTTCTATTTGATTGCAAAATCTCATTACTAGGTATCTATCCATAAGAAAAAAAATGATTTTATCATAAAGACATTCACACTAGATTGTTATAACAGCTCAATTTATAATTGCCAAGATGTGGAATCAACCCAAATGCCCACTGATCCACGAATGGATTAATAAACCATGGTATATGCACACCATGGATGGAATACTATTCAGCCATAAAAAGATGGAAACTTTACATCTTTTGTATTAACCTGATTTTTAAGTTAAACTTTATCACAGGTATATGTGAACAAGAAAAAACATAATACAGTATATGGTACTATCCATGGTTTTAGGCATTCACTGGGGGTCTTGAAATACATCCCCCACAGATAAGAGGGGACTATGGGATAGCACTAGAGAAATTGTGACAGTGGAGAAGTTACTTCTCCACAGGCATGGCACCTACCTTGGGCTGTTGTTAGAGAACCAACTCTTCTCATACAGTAGCACCTGCATAGGAGTCAGGCCTGGTGAATCCTGTTTCTGCTATGCCACTTATAACCTCAAATGAGTTCTAAGTCTTCAAGCCTTAGTTCTCCTCATCTGTAAAATCAGCATGATAATAAGACCTCCCTCTAGTATTCTTCCAGGCTTCCTGAAATAATGCATATGCAGGCCCTAGCTCATCGCCTAGAAAATGGTAGGTACACAATAATGATAGCTGTGTTATTACTGATCAAATCTGCTAATATTGGCTAACAGGACACTAGAGGATTGAGGAAGATGAGGCAGACAAGTCATAGCTTGAAGGTGGCTGTGCAAAGGCAGATCAACACGGCAAGCCCAGAAAATTGGAATATGAGGATGCTAAAAAGTACCGGCAAATATTTTGACTTGGTTGTTTGTATCCTCACATTAACCTGAAATAAGTTTACTTTTTTAAAAAAATAAAAGGTACTGGCTAGGGTTACCCACCTTCCTGGCCCAACCCAATGAACGTATACAGCCTCTTTGTGAGCTTATCTCCATTAGAGAAATAATTCTGATCTAAAAAATATACTATGTCAAGGAAAAAAGAACACAAGATATCAGACTGGGGAAATTAGAATATTTTCCTAAAATTCCCACTAGAAAGGCAAGACAGCAAACACATCCTCCACTGCCATGTGTGGCTGCTCCAGAGTCACCTCGTGGAGCTGCATCCTTCATTCTGCATTTCCCACATGCTCTTGCCAACCCCTGACACATCACATTCTTTGCATCTGTAAGTGCTGGTGCCAGAACACACTAAATTGCCTTTGACTACATTTAACTGATCTAGTATTTTTTTATGATTCTTTCTTGTTGTACCATTTTTCACTTTTGACTTTATAATTCTCTGCTGACTTTAAATAAAGCTTTACCAGACTACCCAAGGTGGCTTTTAATAGAGATTTAGGGGCTAGGTTGTGCTGTGGTTTGGATTCAGATTCTACTCTGGCAACAAGGGGGAATTAACGACATGGTTTCATCTCAAGTGCCCATTTAGACTCAGAATGGACAGAGGGTTTATCTTCTTCCAAGTCTTGCAATCATGACTGGGTGCAGTGATATTCAAGAAATAAAAAATTATATAGCAATAGCTTCCACACCACAAAACCACTGCACAGTGTCCCTGCAACCCCAGATGACTGGGAATAATATGAAGACAGCAATGGAATTACTTTCTGAGTGACAGGGAGGATTTTCACCACATTCTGTTTGATGCCAACGACAGTGCTTGTTCTTCTTAAGATGAGGAACTCAAACGACCCTATGCTGACCATGTCAACCCCTTCTCGTGCTCTTTCTTCCCCTGAGATACCAGTAAGTTCCCACTGCCTCCACCCAGATGAAACACTGGAAGCTAGCTGACTAAGTCAGGCAAAAAGTCAGTCCCCCAAATTTTAATATTTCTGTTAAAAAAAAAAAAAAACATGGCAGCACCTGTGGCTCAAGGAGTAGGGTGCCAGCCCCATATACCAGAGGTGGTGAGTTCAAACCCACCCCTGGCCAAAAACTGCAAAAGAAAAAACAAAAACAAAAACAAACAAAAAAAAATTCTGTTAATTATTTCTTAAAACTATAAAATTGATAATACAATGATATTTTGGTTTCATCTTATTTTTCATAATCATGCAAGGCTTGTTTCATAACAAAGGGATAAATATAACATATAAAATACTGAGAACAATAGTTCTTAAAATATCTATACACCTATTACCTAGCTTAGCAATAAATAAATCCCTCTGGCTGTTCCTGTCAGATGAGATTTTGTTTGCCTCCCTTTACCTGCATTTCGAGTTTTTCATTCCCACCATTGTCTTCATAGTTTTGCCACAAATGTAAGGCCCTCTCAAAAATAGTGTTTTATTTTATGTTCTCGAACTTTTATGTAAATGATATCACATCATTCAGGGAGTTTCTTTTTCTCCTGATGCTATGGATTTATCTATATTGAGTGTTATTCTACTTTATTTAATAAATCCTTGGGTTGTTTCTAGTTTTTTTTTTTTGCCTGTTTTGTGTTTTGTTTTGCTATTATATACTATGCTATGAATATAGTTCATATTGATCTGAGCATGTACAATAACTATTCCTTAGTGAGAAGTCTAGGGGTAGAATTTCTGGATGTTAGCATTGACATATATTCAAATTCCCTGGAAAATTACCAATTGTTTTCCGACATAGATATATTAATTCACATTCCCACTAAAAACATCTTTTACAGCTCTACAACTTGGCCAGCACTTGGTATCACCAGCTTTCTAAATTTTGTTTAAGCAATGAGAATAAAATAAATGTTTCTTCATAGACGATCATCAAGTGACTTTTGGACAGTTTGAAAAGAAATAATTTATTCAAAATAATCATAAAATAAAGTATTTATATAGAGTGAGTATGATGCCATGTCTGCTTACACATTCAGGAGGGGTGGCTAGCTATGGACCAAATCTGGCCCACTACCTGTTTGTCTCAATAAAGTTTTACAGGAACACAGTTATGCCCATCAACTTAACATATCACCCATGGGTGCATTCCCCATACGATAGAGTTGAGTGGTCATAGCAAGGACAAATTGGCCTCCAATGCAAAAATGTTTGCTATGTAGCTCTTTGCAGTACATCTGCTGACCTATGACCTGACCTAAAGCATTTCCATTTACGGACATAAGTATTCCACACTTAGCATGTCTCTTCCAATTTGTTCCTCACAAATGCCGTTCCTCATGAAAAGGCCCCACCTTCCACAAAGGTACTCAAATCCTTGGGAGTCATCTCATGTTCTTCCCTCCTAGTCACCATTTACAATTTGTGGGTGTTAGCCAAGCATTTTACTTACTCAACACCACCCTTCTGACGTCTCCCTCTCTACACCCACTGCCACCCATTTGTTCAAGCCTCACATTAACTTAGGCAAAGCCCCACCTAATGGCCAAACCCCACTTTCCCCCAGCCTCCCATACAAATGGTGTTTCACAGCACTTGTAACACATTGTCGCATATACTTGAGTTTCTGTCTAATAGTTCCTTCTAAATTGTGAGTCCCCTGAGGCAAGGACCTTCACCATCTATGCACACAGTACAGTGCCTTACCTAGAAAACACTTAATACTTTAGCTTCATGAAGCCTCAATTCAGCCCCTCAGAAACCATTGAGGGTCTGACATGGAAAACATTTGTGGTTGCAATTAATCAGTAAGGTTTGGAAATAGTTGCTATGCTCCCAAATCTCATACCCAAAAGGACTAGGGGAAAGAAGCACCTTGCCAATATCATTAAATGCAGTAGTCTTTAAATTTATGTGTGCACAGAAATCACTCATTTAAAATAGCAGATGTCAGGGTATAACCTTAGGCTCATTGAATCAGCATCCCTGGAAATAAGTGCTTGAGTATTTTTGCTATATTGATATTCCCTAAGAGATTCTTTATGAAGCCTTGAGACACACATGCCTAATGATGACAGCTTCCTGAATACAGCTCTACCCCCTCTACCACTTTGGCCCTGCTGATAGGTGACACTGCACTAGAACCCTCAACCTTTTTGTGCTGGGCTACCAGAGCTTCCCTAAGCTTCTCACCCTCCTCCAGTGGCCCAAAGGGGATGATTGCACTTTTCTTAGAGCTGCACTGTAATTTTAATCTCTGTTTTTCATTGAGTCAGTTATATTCCTGGTTAATGACAGGTCCATCCCCTATACCAAACTAGTTTACTGGTCGGCATATCTAAACTCAAAGATCTCCTGCAATATCCTAGCACTCCCTTGCGTGTGCCATACCTCCTGGTACTTGCCCTGGGGAAGAGGCATATAAACATTTGTACAATGCATATATATTCTTAGAAAGTTTGTTTCAATGTTTACTATCTTTTTCATTTCCAACATATTACAGATCATTTAATATGTAAAAAAAAAAAACCCACAAAAAACGTTAATAGAAGGGTTAGACCAATGACAATACCAATAAGATGCTGCTAGTATTTATTAGAGATTTTTCTTATTAGACTTAATTTTTTCCTAAATTGCATATGACCCATTATCATTATGCTTGGTGGATAATGTAACAAAACAAAATTACCAGTCCATTTTACTCAAGGAGAACATCTCAGGTTTTATAACACCAAGCCTAGCACGAATTTAAGAAATTTTTCCAGCAGTGTATTCGGTGATGTTTAGGGGTCTATTTTCCCCAGAGGCATGTAAGTACTAAAATTGCATTGGATTGTGTTTTGCTCTCAGCGGGTGAGAAAGTGCATAGTCAATGGGTTATTTGCCATTCTTTATTTCCATTTTATGCAGTCACACAGAGGTATCTCTCAGGTGGTTGTTGAAGTTTCTAGACACTCAGGAGCCATCTTGCACTTTCTCTAACTGGCATTTATAATCTGTAACCAAAGGGGTTGTCTGTGAAGCCAATGGTATAGTGCCCCTAAATTCTGCTCGTGTTAATTCAAGCTACAGAGAGAAGACCTCTCACTGTGAGATTCCAGGGCTGGGGAAAACTGCATCACGTATCTGAACAATCTTTTTAGAACTACAAATAGAGGTACAAGGGCTTACAGAAAGGGACTGATAAAGACAGAACATTTGCAATCAGTATTTAGTGGATAAGGCCTTCAGAATGTACAGATCAACTAATACTGGGGCTGCACAAAAATCACTGCAGTGATTTTGCTAGACGTTTATTTATCTGTAATAAAAGCACTAAATTCTGCCCATTAATGCAATATTGTTCTGCTTTCTTTCAACTGGATATCTCCAATTAACCATCATTTCTACGCATCACTAGCACTCTGATAATTGATGCTCACAACAGAATTCCTAAAACACTGAAAAAGCCAGAAATGCTTTCTTGAATTATCAAGAAACAGACTGAAATTTATTCGGTGTAATTACATTGCGAAGTATATTTTACTGGGGGCATGGAACACAGGAAAGAACATAGGCTCCAGTGTTAAAGAGCCCTGGTTTTGAATGTCACAGAGGACACTTATTAGTGCTGGGACCTTGGGTAAACTACTTAATATCTTTCTAAGCTTCAATTTCCTCATATATAAAATGGGATAACATCCACCTTTACAAGATGTTTCCAGGATTAAATGAAATCACGAGCATAAGATACCAGCACAGTACCCAGCTGTAAAGAATTCACTCAGAAGCTCGGCGCCTGTGGCTCAAGTGGCTAAGGCGCCAGCCACGTACACCTAAGGTGACGGGTTCGAATACAGCCCGGCCCGCCAAACAACAATGATGGCTGCAACCAAAAAATAGCCAGGCATTGTGGCCGGCGCCTGTGGTCCCAGCTACTTGGGAGGCTGAGGCAGGAGACTCGCTTGAGCCCAGGAGTTGGAGGTTGCTGTGAGCTGTGATGCCACAACACTCTACCCAGGGGGAGAGCCTGAGGCTTGGTCTCAAAAAAAAAAAAAAAGAATTCACTCAGAATAGCAGCTATCAATGTTACCAATGCCTGTGTCTTCCTTCCCGTTCTCAGTAAACCATAAGCCGTGTGATACATACATGTACCTCTGTATTATTCTCCATATTTCACTATTTACCAGAATATTTGATTCCCTGAATACCACATGCAGCCACAGTGACAGAATACAGAAAGTTCACTGTGGCTTCTCAACATTGAAATATCTAGATTTGAAGAAGAAAAGGGATGTTTTTATAGAAACAATTTCTTTATCTCTTGGCCTTTGGAAAACAAACTTGCAAACTTTTCAACATAGTTATAAATCACCCAAAGCTATCACCTTCTTTAGGACTTATTACATCAGTAAAATATTAGCATATTTTTTATAAAAATTCAAATACTGAAAAAGCTGGAGTCCTTTTCCACTCTGGTCTATTTCACTCCAATATAGGTCTTCCCCCAGAAGTAACTGTTGTTAGAGGGCTAGTATCTACCTGCCCCCAAACTATTGCTAAGTATTTATAGATGTGCATGTATGTGTGATTCCATGCATTTAAATACAGGAATGTATGTATGCAATGCTACACTCTTAAATACATGCATTCAATCGCAGTGTTAGTGAATGAGCTTTTTATTCCCAAATTGTTTTTGCTCAAAAATATGTCTTAAAGATCTTTCTGTGTGATTAACTTATTTACCTTAACCTTTTTTTAAATTGCTGAAGAGGATTCAACATTATAAATTTAGATACAACTTTTCTTAACACATAAATAGTATTTGTTTTACTATTAGAAAAATGTTGGGCTCGGCATCTGTGGCTCAATCAGCTAAGGCGCCAGCCACATACACCTAAGGTGGCGGGTTCAAATCCCCAGCCCGGGCCCGCCAAACAACAATGATGGCTGCAACCAAAAAATGGCCGGGCGTTGTGGCGGGCACCTGTGGTCCCAGCTACTTTGGAGGTTGAGGCGGAAGACTCGTTTGAGCCCAGGAGTTGGAGGTTGCTGTAAGCTGTGATGCCATGGCACTCTACCCAGGGGGATAGCTTGAGGCTCCGTATAAAAAAAAAAAAAAAAAAAAAAAACCTCTACACTTTATATTGTTTGAATGAGCTATGCCAAGGGTAAAACAAAAAGCT
>CAUYQV010156469.1:0-16796 GCA_963574575.1 Galagoides demidoff | reverse complement strand
TGGGCTCAAGTGAGTCTCCTGTCTCAGCCTCCCAAGTAGCTGGGACCACAGGCGCCCGCCACAATGCCCGGCCATTTTTTGGTTGCAGCCATCATTGTTGTTTGGTGGGTCCAGGCTGAGGATTCGAACCCGCCACCTTAGGTGAACGTGGCTGGCGCCTTAGCCGATTGAGCCACAGGCGCTGAGCCATCTCCCCTTTTGAAAATGGAGACATTTGTCCATCTGTCTTTCATACTCCTCTTATTCTTATTGTCTCTCTTCTTCCCTCCCTCTGTTTTCCTTTCCTTCCTTTTTTCTTCCTAAGTGAGTTAATCAATCTGAAGCACTCAGAAGAAGTCATCAGCTATATTAGCTTTTTTTATTCATTTGGCAAGGATCAGTGAAGCAGTCCCTATGTACCAAGGACTGTGCCAGGGGCTGGGTGTCTGTGGATGACTAGGGGAAAATAACCCTTGCTCCGTGGAGTTCAAGGCCAGCGGGGAAACAGATAAATCCGTAGGGCAGTCAGGGACCACTCTTCAGAGGAATGACATTAAAGTCACGAACTGAAGAATGAGGAATCACGCAATGCGAGATGGTTTTTGGCAGTGGAACCCTGAGATTGCATCTGCCACCTCTTCCGGGCAAATTGGAATTCACACACAAAAATGGCTAAACACACACTTAGTACTTCCTTACTCAACTTGACCTTTACCTGTAGATAGTATGGGTTCAATCACTTCAAACGTGAAGATCATTCTCCTTCTTGGAAAAAACTAGAAGCAAAATAGAAGTGAGTAGCTTCATTTTTTTTTCATCTCTAAGAAATAAGCCTATCCTTCCTCTGTTTGTCATCTTTCTCTTTTCCTGTCATCCTGTGAACCTTCTACAAGCTCATCCTGCAGTTCAGCCTCCTGTAGTTGGCTGAATAATGGCCCCCCAAACCATCAGGTTCTAATCCTTAGAATCGGCCAGTGTTGCTTTATATGGGAAAAGGGACTTTGCAAGTGTAATAAAGGATGGGAGGAGCTCGGCACCTGTGGCTCAAGTGGCTAAGGCACCAGCCATGTACACCCAAGGTGGTGGGTTCGAATCCAGCCCGGGCCCCGCCAGACAACAATGACAGCTGCAACCAAAAAATAGCCAGGTGTTGTGGGGGTGCCTGTAGTCCCAGCTACTTGGGAGGCTGAGGCAGGAGACTCGCTTGAGCCCAGGAGTTGTAGGTTGCTGTGAGCTGTGATGCCTTGGCACTCTACCCAGGAGGATAGCTGAGGCTCTGTCTCAAAAAAAAAAAAAAAAAAAAAAAAAAGGATGGGGGGATTATCTGGGTAGGCCCTGAATGTGATTACAAGTGTCTTTATGAGAAAGAAGAAGAGGGAGACGTGACACAGATAAAAGAGGAGGAGGCGATGTGACCACCAAGGCAGAGGGGGGTGACACAGGTGCCAGGTGATAGATGGTAGAAACAGCCCCAAACTGAAAGAGGCAAAGGATGGATTGTCCCCTGAAGCCTGTGGAGGGAGCATGGCTGCTAGTGACAACTTTGCATCTGCCTTATTTTGGACAGCTGACCTCTAAAACTGTGAGCAAATAAATTTCTGTTGTTTTAAGCTGCCGAGCTGATGGTAATTTGTTACAGCAGACACAGGAGACTAATACACTTCCTTACGTTATTCCTGGATTTGCCTTCTGTGGTCTCCTTAGGTTGTATTTTCCTGCTTCCTTTTCATCTATATAAATATTATTTATGTTTCCACAGAACACATTGCCCGTGTTTCCTTGTAACACCTGAGCCCGTCAAACTGATGCCCCTGCTTTGAGCTGGTCTCTTTGGATGTTGTCATCGAGAGGTCAGAAAGTGTAAAACATTGTTTGGATAGATACATAATGATTTGCAAACATCTTTCTTCTTGGCTTTTCAAATACTGAGGGTACAAGAATGCCTACCAGTTGTTCTTAAAATAGGAACTCTTTTGTTCAGTGAATTAAAATTTTTTGTGCTAGAAGCTCTATTGATGCCAATAGACACAGTGAGCTAATGGCTCAGGGGACAGGCCTTTCTGGCAGGGAGGGCCCAGGGAGGGCTCCTCTGCAGGTCCTGGGGCTCTGTCCTGCAGCATTCTGCACAGCCCTGAGGGAACTTGCCTGAATCTGCTTCCTTTTATGCAGGATGGACAACTGAATGCCTCTTTTGAATAACCTGGGTGGTTGGGTGGGTCCCAGTGTAACAGCAACAGAGAATTCAGGTTTACTTCTATCCCTTTTCCTGTTCCTCTTTAGTTGAAAAAGGTGTTTCTAGTTGCCACCTGTCTAATGTTCAAAATAATCAAGTCTTAGAAAAGTCAGTGCATTTCAGAAAAGTCTGAAATAGTCCCTGTATAATTTATGCGTCTGCTGTGCAGAAAAAGGATCACGCATTGAAATGATTTCAAAAGGTATATGTACAGAAGAATAATTTATTGGCATCCGGTTTACTTAATTTTTGCTTTTGTACTGTTAGGGCGTTCACCATATCTGGGTGTTGAGGAAGGGAGTTCGGGTGGGAAAAGGGGGAGGAGGGAGGAGAAGAAAGGGTGACCGGGAAGGGAGCACGGAGGAGAAAGGAGGCAGCTTTGACCCAGATTTCCAGCTGCCCATTGTCTGAGTATCAGACCTCATTGAAACACTGTCGGAGGAGGGGCGGGAGCAGAACTTTCAGAAGCATGAAGTTCAAGAGTCCTAGTATCTGACCGTACACGTTTTCAAAAAGTAGCACCCAGTCCCGTTCAGTTCTGAAAGCCCCGCCTCCAGATTCACATGTGCCTGTCTTCAAACACGGTGTGTCTCCTTTGTCTAGTGAGATGAAACTAATTTATGCAGCCGCATGCTTCAGAAATACTTAACCTTGTTATTTGATAGCCATGTGTTTCCCTGCTGAGGTGGAAGGAGCTGTCTCTCCTCCTTTCACTGTGAAAGAGATGGACTGGATCTAGAGGGTCCTGGGCAGGTGGGAGTGACAGGTGTAAAGTCACTAATGGGCTGTGGCCCAGGACAACCCGGAGGGTGCTCAGACTCCCCTCCCGGAGCTTACAACCCAGTAACGGTGCCAATGCCCATTTCACTTTTCTATTTATGTACTTCCAGGATTCTTGATGAGCTAGACCTAATGTATACATAGGTAATTTTTTAAGGCAAAATAACAGTGGAATAATGTGAGGGTTGTTTTTGTTTGCCTGTTCCTCTTGTGTTCTCAGAAGTTGACATTTCTATTATCTTGTCTTGATATCTGAAGCTCCGATCGCCATGCAGCTCTTGTATTCATGTGCTTGTGTTTCTTTATCAAGCATCCACTTAGGCAGGATATTCAGCCTTGTGAAGAGCGCCAGATAGGAGCCTTGATCCTAGAGAGGGCCCGGATGCCCCCAACCTGCAGATGACAAGAACTCTGTCATGGCAATGTACACCCACGGTATCCTTGACAGCAGACAAGGATTAGATCAATGCTAAAAATGCAGATCAAGGGCGCTGTCAGCACTTAAAGTCTTTATCAGGGACACCTTCCAGGAGGAGTGGAATGGGAAGAGAGGACAGGCCACACAGCAGGACCAGGTCCACCGAGTGGCAAGGGAGGCATGTGCCTCTAGTGCAAAATTCAAAGGGGGTGTCAAAAAACTTGGTAATCAAGATAAAGCGTACTTGAATGAAATATTTTTTTAAACCACAACTTACATGAAAAATTAATAATGAACAAAATGACAAAATTGTAAGAAAGAGAGGATTGGTATTGCTGATTTTTCCTTTTTTCCCAGGTTTGATAGAGGGCGCCACACGGAGCCAGCAGGTGCAGAGGGAGAGAAGGTGCAGTCAATGTTTGTGATGGTTACGAGGGTACTGATGTGATTCTGCAAGGCAGACAAGCATGGCTGGGACAGAGATTTAGGCAAGAGGATATTAAAACATAAAAGGTGAAATAGGGAAAGACATGAGAGAATCATTGATAATGGGATAAAGAGTCACAATGATAGGCAAGATTTGTCCATAAGAAACTATGGAAAATGATGGGAAGTTTTCCGTAAAAATAACTGTAACAATGGTGTATAGGATGGATTGATAGGTGTGAGGATTTCCTTTAGGGAAGCCAGTTAGGAGAGGCACAGGTTAGACAGGGGTGTCTGCTAAGGAGTAGCTGTGGTATTGGAAAAGAAACATTTCTAAAAGACGTTGTAGATAAAAAGCACGAGCAGAACCCAATCATTTGGGTGTGGAAATAAGGAGAAAGAAGCAAAAAAAGACTAGACATCTGCCTGCCTTCTGGGTAGATATCAGTCTCAACCGTCCAGGAAGAGATCTTTGGCAGTAACTGTCACAAAGGGCCTTGTGAGGCACTAAAGAACAAGGTGAGAGAGCCACACACTTGAGGGCCTTTGTGCACCTGGAAGATTTTACCCCAAATGAAGCAAAAAGGTCAAGAGTCGGAGCTCAGAAATAATAGATGAGGCTGGCAGCCTTCCGTTCTTTCTTTGGGATGCCAGGATCCCATTCTCAATGACTCTCTCACTCATTTTCTCTCTCCCCCTGTTCCTTCTTCCCTTCTCTCATTCTCTGCTCTTTTCTCTCTCTTTCTCATCTCTCCCTTCCCTCTCTCTAATTCAAAATAAACTTATACTTTTATATTCTAAAAAAAGAAGAAGAAGAAGAAGAAATAATGAATGAAGGGTCAAGAATTTGGTTTTCCCACCCAGTATTTCTTTTTTAAAAAATATTAGACTATTTTATTTTATTTTTATTAAATCATTGCTGTGTACATTAATGCAGTCATGGGGTACAATGTGCTGGTTTTATATACAATTTGAAATATTTTCATCAAACTGGTTAACATAGTCTTCATGGCATTTTCTTAGTTATTGTGTTAAGGCATTTATACTCTACATTTAGTAAGTTTCACATGTATCCTTGTAAGATGCACCGTAGGTGTGGTCCCACCAATTACCCTCCCTCCACACATCCTGCCCCCTCCCCTCCCCTCCATTTCCCCTTTCCCTTCTTCTTGGGCTATAGTTGAGTTATAGCTTTCATATGAAAGCTATAAATTAGTTTCATAGTGGGGCTGAGTACATTGGATACTTTTTCTTCCATTCTTGAGATACGTTGCTAAGAAGAATATGTTCCAGCTCCATCCCTGTAAACATGAAAGAGGTAAAGTCTCCATCTTTCTTTAAGGCTGCATAATATTCCATGGTGAACATATACCACAATTTATTTTTATTTATTTATTTTTTTATATACCACAATTTATTGATTCATTCGTGGGTCAATGGGCACTTGGGCTTCTTCCATGACTTAGCAACTGTGAATTGGCCTCTACTAGGTATATATCCAGAAGACCAAACATCACATTATAACAAAGATATTTGTACCTGAATGTTTATTGCAGCTCACCTGGTGTTTCTTAAAAGTGTAGCACTGTTTGGATTTTGGCATAACAAGCTTTCGTCACGTGGAACTTCTCTGTGTATCCCATAGGACAGTTTGAGTTCCTGTTCGTCTCCCTTCTCCCTGTCTTCTCTCCTACGATAAATGCCAGTAGAGCTTCTCAATTATTGGAATGACTGGAAAAGTACTCATCATACCCAAAGTCACCCCCTCACTGTCCCAGGCCGTGGTTTCTGATCCTCCAACCCAGGCCTACTGACAACTCCCTTGAGGAGGAAGAGAAGCTGGATTTAGGGGAAGAGTTTTTCCAAGAGATATCAAGAGATAATCATGTGGCGATAATCCCAAAGCAAAAAGGTTCCCAAACCAATGGTTTCAAATGTAACAGAAAGACTGACATCCTGAAAAACTGGAAGACAATTGTGGCGGCCTTTCTCGTTACAGCTTCGGTTACTCCAAATTTGTCCTACGTGGTCAGTGATGGGACGGCTGTATTTTTTCAGGCAAGGCCTAATTTTTATGCTTTTCTGTTCCACTCATGTTCACACAGTTAAACAAGCAGAGACCCTAACTCTATTAAAAATGCTGTATATTTAATATATGTATTATTTGTGTATACGTTTGTATATGTGCACGTGATATGGGCTAATTCACAGAAGATTGTGGTCTTACACGCAAAAATGTTATCTCATTGTTGTCATATACCCACTAATGCCATATGTGAAGCTATCTGTAGGATGACAATTTTTTCCCTCAGCAAATTTTCCTTTTACTTTTTTTCTAAATATAAAGAATACTTTTGTGGGTGTCATGTGGAAATAAAAGGGCAACACGATCATTTAAAAATGAACCTGCCCCAATGTAAATGGTCATTTCTCATAATTCAATGTTAAGAAGCTCATACTGGTTTCTTCCTTATCAGTCAAGCACCGTCAAAGATGTTTGAACTCTTGGCCTGCCTTTCTCGGTATAGAGACTTTATCCTTGAACTTGCATAAAGGTTATGTTATAATTTCATCTTTTAGAATAGTCTGTCTTGGAAGTGAAATGGAGAAGGTAATTTTTTTTTTGTATTATTTTTTATTCTGTTTAGTCGAGTCTCGCAGTTGGCATATGGTCTTTGGAATGAGCGTGGTTGTCCATTTCCACTGAGTTCTGTTGGTTGTACTGAATCAAATCAGATAAAATTTTATGAATTTCTACTTACATTCTATCAATTCCTAAATTGTTGGTTTTTAAGTTACTCCTTCATTTCTAGCTACTGTGTTCTTCCTAGATTAGAAAACAAACTATGGAGTAATAGTTTTATGTATTTTTTTTTAAAAGACAGTCTCACTTTGTTGCCCTCAGTAGAGTGCTGTGATGTCATAGCTCACAGCAACCTCCAGCTCTTGGACTTAGGCGATTCTCTTGCCTCAGCCTCCTGAGTAGCTGGGACTACAGGCACACACCAAAATGTGTGGCTATTTTTTTTGTTGCAGTTTGGCCGGGGCTGGGTTTGAACCTGCCACCCTTGGTATATGGGGCTGGTGCCCTACCCACTTAGCCACAGGCACCACCCAGGAGTAATATTTTTAAACATAAAATACTACCCTTAAAATTTCTTAATTCCCCTTTTTGAATCTCATATTGTCAACAGGGGTCCTTTCTCCTTCCAATAATGCTCAAAATGATCTGCCCTTTTATGAATGCCTTGAGACTCTCACACAAAGCTAACGGTGAGGGAGCAGATGCCTCATTCAATTCCAAATAGAAGGAAATCTGCTGTCTCAAATAATCCCTAAATTCAGACACTTTCAGACAGCTATTATCAAGAGACCACATTCTAAGAGCAGATGTGTTATTAAGGCTGAGAAATGTTATGAGGACTTCGTGATCTGACAAATGATTTCAATCTATCCAACATTCCAACATTTCATCTTTTAATAAATTAGAGATTAAAATATCCATTTTGGGGAGACAAGTTGTGTAAGGTAGTTGGAAGCTGGAGTTGTAACTGATGCTTCATTCCCATGCAACACTGTCTAAATTAGGCTTACAGGTCTCTTTTACATCAAAAGTCTGCTTACTTGACTAAAGAGATTGTGGTGTATTTTCAATCCTATGGCTCCTTCCCACAGATACGAAACACCGCTCCTGCTTTTGAGTGAGAAATGAAAAATAAATACATCCAGGATTCACTTGTCCCTCCTACACATGTTCAATCATTTCTTTATATCATTATGCTTACGTCGCTTACTCTATGGAGAGCCTTTTCCATGAAGCAATTACTGAAAAATTCTGCTAAGAGCTAATACTCTCCTTTTCTTGTGTGAGTGCGGTTATCTGCTACTAAACCCTTTTTTTTTTTAGGTGCACTAGACTTCTTACATTCTTTGAATCATGGACTTGTCTCTTGCATTCCAATGAGTGTTTATACCAGCCCCATTTAGAATCACAGAGTGTCCCATCCAATAACAAAGTGTACATTCCTCAGCATGCAAACTGCTTATTACCTGGGGGTTGTACTTTGATCTCCCCAAAATACCTAAGGTGCCACAGAATTTTGACATAATCCTACCATTGTCAAATATATTAAAACTTAAATCCAGGTGAATGTTAATTACTGTACATAACACAAAAAGCCACAAAGTCTTCTGAGTTCTCTTCAGCAGAGTTGACCCCAACTGTACCCATATTGCAATTTATATTACAGAATCTTACTGATCTTACAGAAAGTAGACAATAAAATATTCTTGACCTATTTTATTTTCTTTAATCATCTGAAATTGAGCTCCTGGTCCAACATTTGTAGATGGTTCCTTGGTATGAGACTTGGGGTCAGGAATAAGTCATCTCCTAATATCTTCTTTATGACTGATAATACTTTCATCTTGGACCTCTAGGATCAGAATTTGACAGCTAGATTTGGAGGAAAATGAGCCCCATGGTTGGCTCCAGGTGCGACTCTTGTCTTTACTAGCAGTCCCGTAGTCTGTGGCAAGGAACACACTTGGCCTCAGTGAGCCTGCTGCCAGCAGAAAGCACTGATTCTCCTCCCCTTGGGTCCCTCTGGCCAAAACACTTCTGCTTTTCACCCTTAACAAATGTAGGCTTCATGGATCATCCAAAACTTATTCACTTATTTATTCACTCAACACCAATTTAGCTCCGCCTATGTGCCCCATGAAATAAACGCATTTGAAAAGCTTTCAGAAAACAGACATTCAGAGAAAATTGCCACCGACCACAAATGTATAATTGTGATCTGATTAAAGCAAGATGTTTAAGAATACAAGACTATGTGTGAGGAATTGGGAGAATGCCAACACTGGTGGCCAGCTTGCCACTTAGAAGCTTTGTGACTTAGGGCTTGCTACGGAGAGCTTTTCTCTCTCTCTCTCTTTTTTCTCCTTTTCTCTCTTTTCTTTTTTCTCTTTTCTCTTTTTCTGCTATGGAGAGCCTTGAGCCACAGATTTTCCTTTCTAAAATGACCATGATTGAGTAAGTGCCTACTGGATGCAAGCTTCTGGGAATCCAAAGATACATCTGACACAGGTTCTCACCCTATTTAACTTCCAGGAGTTGAGAGATCAGACACTAAATGCCCGTCGACCCACGAATGGATCAATAAATTGTGGTACGTGTACACCATGGAATACTATGCAGCCCTAAAGAAGGATGGAGACTTCACCTCCTTCATGTTTATATGGATGGAATTGGAAAATGTTCTTCTTAGCAAAGTATCTCAAGAATGGAAGAAAAAGTATCCAATTTACACAGCCCTACTTTGAAACTAATTCATAGCTTTTATAGGAATGTCATAACCTAATTATAGCCTTAGAATATGGAAAGGAGGTGGGAGGGGGAGGTAAGGGGGTTGGACGGGAGGAGGGAGGGTGATTGGTGGGGTCATCTCTATGGTTTATCTTACAAGGGTACAAGTGAATCTTTCTAAAAGCAGAGTATGAACATTTTAACTCAGTAACTAAGAAAATGACATGAAGGTTATGTTAACCAGTTTGATAAGAGTATTTAAAACTGTATATGAAAACAGCACACTATACCCCATGATTGCATTAATGTACACAATTATGCTATAAGAAATTTTAAAAAAATCAGACACTATTGTGACACAAGGAAGAAGAAAGAGATGACAATGAGTTTGGTAAGAGAGGCACAGGCTGCTACCAAAGTCCAAGGGGGCAGATGACTATTTCCATTTGGTGATACTGGGAAGAAAAATACATTTGCTTTGGGTCTTAAAGAGTGGGCAGAATTTGGACGTACTCAAAGAGGTAGCATTTTACCCCAGACAGTGGGAACAAGAGGAAAGGGAGGCTGAGGTGAGATGAAGCACTGGTATTTAGTGTGAAACCCCAAGCACTTTCTCAGGCTTAAGTCCTCTTTTAACTTTGGTTTTCTTTCTGCTGTTTGGTTGTTGACTGCTTGCTTGATAGCTTATTTTTATGAGGAACTCTCTTGATCTCGTTTCTAGGTTCAAGGGAATGCATCCGAGAAAGGGTTTTAAAAGTGTGTTGAGGAAGGGGTGGGAAAAATAATCGTGCATCAGATGAGGGGCACAGGGCCAAGGAGAGAAGTGGACATGGTGCATGAACCAAGGTGAGGTCAACGCAAGAGTAGAATACAAAGGTGTGGGGAGAACTCGGGGAGGCTGGGGCAGTCCATGCCTCACGACATCTGTGCTGTCTATGACAGATTGAGTCAAAGGAGCCAGGAGATGGAGGCTGAGAAGACTGATGAAGATTTAGAAGCTCTGATGAAATGGGTGGGGAAAGACGCCACCTGTGGTTATGCAGAAGAATTGCTGAGCAGCCCTTGAGGGCCCAGCAAAAACCGGGAATCATGTGCTTGCAATGGAGCCAGACAGGGTGGTGATTCCTCCGAAAAATCAGAGTGGGAGAAGATCCAGGAAGGACATGGAAGAAAGAAGAAAGAAAGTGGAAACTTTTATTTTTATTTTTATTTTTTTATTAAATGATAGCTGTGTACATTAATGCAATCACGGCGTACAGTGTGGTATTTTCATATACAATTTGAAATATTTTCATCTGAAAGTGGAAACTGGATGGAATCAGGTCATGGCCCAGGCAGAAGGAGATGGGATTAATAGTAAATTATACTAAATAGAAAGGATGGGGCCCAGGGTAGGGGTTGAGGGAGGTCTTGAGGAACTGGATGGTTATCATTTTCCCTGTTTAGGAGAGAGGGAGGATTTTCAGCAAATCTTCTCTCTCTGAGGATTAAGAGATTGGGGATGCATTTGTGGCTGATCCAATTAAAAATCGTAACAAAGTACATTTTCAAGGATTTTTTTTTAAGTGAACATTAAAATATAATAGGGAGGATGTATGCAAATAAACCTTTATGCTCCATTATGTAAATGTATCTTTAATGTAGCCAGCACTTGGAAAGTAGTCTAACTCAAGGAATGCAAATAGACTTAAATGAATAAACCTACTCTTCAGGCTTGATGGTGGTTGCTTGGAGTGCTGGGTTGAAAATTTGGGACATCAGCATGAGACAGTGCTGTTATTAGTTTGTGATGGTTGGTAAGGTCACAGAAGAGGAGAGTGGTGTACATTTTGCTACATACCATTCATGACATGTAGCTAGAATATAGAAGTTAGTTTACTTATCAATGAAAGGCAATAATTGACCACATTCCTATAGATTGCAAGTACTTTTTTTTATTTGTAATGCCCTTTGAGCTCTTGTGTAGATAACAGATCATTAAAAATTATAACAATATGGGCAATATATTTGGTCAACTGAGTGTTTTACCTTTTGCCTGAATGGAATCATTACCAGGGAAAATGTTTGGCTTAAGTGAACTATGTCCATGGAAACATGATTCTAATATCTTTCAACTGCTGAAAGCTTTTGAGACTCTTGCAATTTAACAGACTGACAAAAATAAAAGGAATGAAATGGTTATATTATATTAACAGGGAAAAGAAAATGATTCATGGCTGGCATGGTGGCTCATGCCTGTAATACTAGCCCTCCGGAAGGTAAGGTGGGTAGATCACCTGAGCTCAGGAGTTTGTGACCAGCTTGAGCAAAGCACAACCCCATCTCTACTAAAAATAGAAAAACTAGCCAATTGTGGCAGGCACCTGTAGTCCCTGGTACTCAGGGAGCTGAGGTAAGAGTATTGCTTGAGCCCAAGAGTTTGAGAGCAACTTAGTAAGACTCTGTCTCAGGGGAAAAAAAAAGGATTCCTGTTTACCTAGATATATTTTAAGTCTTTTATGTGTGTTCTCATTTGTCCTCAAGGCAGCCCTGTAAGATGGGGAACTAAATGAGGCTGCAGGAGATGAAACTGCTCAAGGGCAAACAACTCAGGTCTGGCAAAGCTGGAAGGCCAACCTAGGTCTTACTGGCTTCACAACTATTTTTTTTTCTTTACTAGAGAAGAAGAGGCACATGAACAACTAAAGCTAAAAACAAGGGCCGGTGTGGTGGTTCATGCCTGTAATCCTAGCACTCTGGGTGGACGGCCTGACCTCACAGGTTCAAGACCAGCCTGAGCCAGAGTGAGACCTCCATCTCTAAAAAAAGCCGGGGGGTGGGGGGGTTGTGGTGGGCACCTGTAGTCCCAGCTACTTGGGAGGCTGAGACAAGAGAATTGTCTGAGCCCAGGAGTTTGAGGTTGCTGTGAGCTATGATGTCACCACACTCTACCAAGAGCGACAAAGTGAGACTCTGTCTCAAAAACAAACAAACAAAAAAACCTGAAAATAAATGTTCAAACACCATC
Organism: Galagoides demidoff; assembly: GCA_963574575.1. NCBI lineage: Eukaryota > Metazoa > Chordata > Mammalia > Primates > Galagidae > Galagoides > Galagoides demidoff. Next base: position 4,642 of record CAUYQV010156469.1, on the reverse strand, counting down.
AGTTTTGCACCTAATAGAAAGATGTAAATCTTTTTGTTGTTGTTATTGTTGCACTTTGGCAGGGGCCGGGTTTGAACCCGCCACCCTTGGTATATGGGGCCGGTGCCCTACTCACTGAGCCACAGGGACCTCCTGAAGGATGTAAATCTTAACACATTGCTCCTAATTTTTTAGAGAAGTTTTTAAAAAGTGCATGTATCTTGGTTGGTTTAAAAACAGATCAGTCAGGAAAGCAAAATTGTACTGGTGGATGTTATCAATTGATACAGAATTATCAGGTGTGTGAGGGAGCCAACGTGAAGAGGCCCTTTGATGACACTCATCTAATCTAATCTTATTTGGTTCCTCTTCTCATTTGCTATTACAGCCCAGACACGTGTTCATGCTTTGTCTCATAACCTCTTGTTAAAAGGTGCCATCTGTAAAGGAAAGCTACGGCCACATTGCCGGCCGAACGCTGATGAAATAAGGACACAGCCACAGAGTCGGTTCCTCCGAAAAACCCAAAGGCAATGCCAGCTGATAGCTCTGCAGCGAGTGTTTCTGGGGTTCAAATATAAATAGTTTTCCTAACACAAAAACAAATCTAATATATTAAGTGTTTCATTGGCGGCCCCGATTATGTCTAGAGTTTTTGCACTGAGTTTATTTTAAAATCTATCTCGAGAGGCTGGTGGTCCAAATTTTCCCATAGACTTACCCATGATGAGAATCTGTCTCTTTTATATTTAGCTGCAGGCCACCTAACAAGTTCTTAGGCGAAACACATTATTTTGCTAGTACAAGGAGAATAAATACTGTATTTGGAAAGTTCCAGTGTTCTTCTTTAAAATATCGCTGTTTCCATAGCAATAACATAATGTACTGAAGAGTAGAATGGTGTTTCTTTAGAAACCACGTGTAAGGGTGCATGTTCGCACGAAGGGCTTTGAAGCATCTCACCTGCTTGTGGTCCCAAAATGGAACAACAATAGTCTTCGAATCAGTCACCGTCTCATGAAATAAAACGGGCTACACACTGGCAGCTCTCTGCTTTTGGTCATCCATGTAGGATCTTGCTAGACTCCGTGCTCTTAGAGGGGAGAGAACAGATCTATATTCATTTATTCATTCATTCCATCAATAAATATTTATTAAGAACCTATTATATGCTGGGTATAGTTCTCAGCTGGGAGGACTCAGTGACATTACATTTTAAAGGGGAAAATGAGAAAATTCTTTTTAAACGATAATGTCACCTCAGGTGTCAGATGCCCATACAAGTGCACGCTGGTGATGTTGGTGATGGTTTAGATATTTTGCAAGAACACAACGTGGTCGAATAACATATTAAGAAGGTAGGGAATAAGGAAAAAGGGCTGGGAAGAGGGATCACTGCCAGGTGAGTCCAGGTCGCTCTGGCCAGGGGTTCTGAGGAGTAGATCTAAGATGAACCTCTGAGCTGGAACATAGTCTTCTTAGCAAAGTATCTCAAGAATGGAAGAAAAAGTGTCCAATGTAGTCAGTCTTACTCTGAAACCAATTTATAACTTTCTTATGAAAGCTATAACCCAATGATAGCCCAAGAAGAAGGGAAAAGGGGAGAGGGAGGGGAGAGGAGGGGGGAGGATGGGTGGAGGGAGGGTAATTGGTGGGACCCCACCTACGGTGCATCTTACAAGGGTACATGTGAAACTTACTAAATGTAGAATATAAATGTCTTAACACAATAACTAAGAAAATGCTGTGAAGGCTATGTTGACCAGTTTGATGAAAGCATTTTGAATTGTATATAAAACCAGCACGTTGTACCCCATGATTGCATTAATGTACACAGCAATGATTTAATAAAAAATATAATAATAAAATAGAGGTAGCAAAGGGTGTTTTAGGAGGTTTGGACAATTAAGGTATTATAGATAAATATAAAAGACTGGGGAATGAATTCTGTGTGAGGGAACACTCTGACCACCTCCTCTTTATTTTGACTTGGGTGGAGTAGGGTGCGTTTGGCTTCCTGTAATCCTTCAAATTTGTTTTGTGTGCTAATTTTGCCCTGATCGGCCCCACCTTGCTCCATACCCCCAGCTCCCACTCCCAAAGCCTTCTTGGGGGAGTGAAACGGATGGTGAGAATGTCACCGAAAAGGTCACTTCTCTGGTTAACTAATGGCCGTCTGGCATCTGGCAAGGGGGACGCAGGTCACAAATGTCTCCATGCTGGGCCCGTCACTATTCAGAAAGAGAACAGTAAAAGGATCAGAGCGTCCCCACCCCCTCCCCGAGGCCACACATCTTTGTATCCTATACAAGACTTCGCTTGTGCTTTCAGTAGCAAAACCTTGAAATCCTTAATGTCTAAAGAAGCTGGTGTCTGTCTGCCATGTGCAAGGACCTTTTGTGCCGCAGTCTGGCTGGTGCCCTGGTCATAAGTGGGCAGCCACCTCTTGACTCTCCCAGACATGGAAAGGCTGGACTCACTGTCCACATCGCTCCAAGGAGCTCTAGGTTGCAGACACTTCTCAAGCCACCCTGGGAGCAGAAAGCGCTCCATGGGCCAGACGTGGGGTCACAGAGGCACAGAGGTTCTCAGGGCGGCCACCCTTTCTTTAGAATCAGACAAGTTGACCAGCTACCCCAGATGTCTTCCTAGACTCTGCTAATAAATCAGTGAGCAGCAAGGTCACAAAAGGGGGCCCGAAATGCAAGCACAGCCTTTCAAGGAAAGCATTTCAAAGTTTTGCTTTTGCCCCCAGCACGGCCAGAAATCCCACAGCAGGAAGGGGAGGGAGTCTAACGCCATCAAGGTGAATTTTGGATGCCAACCGCCCAATTCTTTTAACCACTGTGATTCTACCCAGATGTTCTTTCATAAAGGCAGGGGCATCATTTTCTTGCCAAGAAACGGCATGATTGATCAAGCCTTCTTTAAATCATTTCGTTTTATCCACTCCCATCCGAAGGAGCAGATATTGCATTAATATTAATATTCCTGTTTTCTCCCTTGAGAGAGAAATGCCCCCATAACCCCCCTCCCAATTACTGCCAATACCACGGGGATGTGAAGTTAGAGAAGGGAGCTACCACTGCCAGGGCTGCAGTTGTTTTATTAGCAACAGCTGGTGGCAGTCCCCTGCCCCTGTTTTTTTTTTTTAAATGCTATGCTTGTCAGCTTCAGCTTCTTGAAACTGGATGGCAAAGGGTAAGACAAGAACACGGCATATTTCAGTGTTTGCATGCAGAAAAGGGGATTTATGCTAAAGAGGGCACGGGCAGCCCTCAGAAGCCGCTAAAGAAACTTTGCAAAAGATTATTTGCTCTCAGTATTATGTAGATGACATTCAAGCAATGAGACAAACATATCAAGTAACTGAAACCACCTGTAGGATTAAAAAAAAAAAGACCATGCCTTCTTTCCTTCTCATTTATCCAAGATGCTTTAATAGGAAGAAAAATGTGGACTGCATATGTCTCACCTAGATCCTTATTGTAGCTTTACGTGTGTTTGTGATCAAGGGTGGAGTTTGCAACACCAGGGTTCCTTCTGTGCTGGAAACAGTTGATCATCAAAAGGAAATCTGTGCCATGTGCCCAGCGGAGGAATAAATCTTCCTTTACTCACGTTTGCCCTGGTTCCTATCTAAGAAACCCACATGGACACCGTTTCATCTTATTTCATATTTGGAACTCCAGGTAGCCTTTTCAGGTATACCAAAGGCACATGTGGAATGTAGAGTTGACAGAAACGTTTGGTCGTTTGAACATGTGTCCTTTGTCATTGTAGCTATTTTTTTCATTTATTTTTCCTAGTTTGATTAAACTAGAATGAATTTCATATATATATTAAATTACTGAAAACATACCATACTATCAGAGTTTTGCAAACATCTCAGTTTCGTAACATACCAATGCTATGTCATGCAAATAAAAAAACATGAATTTCAATAAGAAAGCATTAGAAGTATTAGTTAAAAAAAAAAAAGGACACAGTTAAGAAATGTATAGCTTGGGCTCAGCGCCTGTAGCACAGTGGTTACAGCATCAGGCACATACACTAAAGCTGGTAGTCCCAGGAGGCTGGGAGGCTGAGGCAAGAGGATCGTGTAAGCCCAAGAGTTTGAGGTTGCTGTGAGCTGTGATGCCACAGCACTCTACCAAGGGCAGTATAGTGAGACTCTTCTCAAAAAAAAAAAAAAAAGAGAGAGAGAGAGAAGAAATGTATAGCTTGTTCAAGTCTATAAATAATAATAACTGTTGGGAAGAAAGTAGTTAACATGATCCAAAATGTGGGATCATGATATGCCTCCTTCTTAGGAAGAGAGTCTCTAGAATAAAATGCAATGAAATATTGGCTGTCCTCCTTATTTCTTTTATGTGTAACAAACTTAAGATGTATGTTTCTTCCCCATGGTTCAGATACTCTTAAAAATAAAATTTCTAAATATAATAGTAACACTTATAGGACTAATGCTTGATACCTCCATGGAACCTTACAAATATCAGTAATAACAACACTGGAAAATGCATGGTCCCTTTCTACATAGAGTTGTTTCATGGACTGTGCATTTTCTGTCTCTTTTTGATGGTCATTGAGAAGTTCACTGTAAAGCAGGCAGATAGCCCTGCTGTTGGCTGCTGTGATCTGTCTAAATAATATTTTACCA
>CAUYQV010156465.1:0-52316 GCA_963574575.1 Galagoides demidoff | reverse complement strand
AAAAAAAAAAAAAAAAGAATACCATAGGCATTATATTATGCCACAAAAATCCCTTTAAAATAAAATTCTGAAGCTAAACTTACCTAAAAGCATCAGACCTGTTAATTCTAAGTAGGGAGGAGAGATTGTGGGCTTTTTTAGGAAAATGTATTACCTTATATTTTCATAATACATGATTTTTTTAAAACATTCTTATCAATTATGTAATTTAAATGTTCAGCAACTTTGGGATATTCAGATTTTTTGAGGGGGGTGGCCAGTGCTGGGTTTGAACCCGCCACCTCCGGCATATGGGGCCGGTGCCTTACTCCTTTGAGCCACAGGCACCGCCCTATTCAGATTTTTTTTAAATGATTTTCTTTCTTTTTAAAATCTTTATTTTCCCCATCTCACTTGATCTTAGCCAAAAGGCTGAGAAGCGATTTCCCATCTCATTACTAAAATAATATATGCTCATTTTAGAATTTTCAAGCAATCCAGAAAGTATAAGGAATAAAGTAAAAGCACTGAGTACCTCCCCTGCCTCCGAATCATCATCCTCATTTGTCCTCCTGCCCTGATGAGGTGCTGGGCACACTCACACACACACAAGGCCTAAAGAACAGGCCCTCATTGTGAGCATATCATGAATACCCCGTATTTTTTTTGTCAGCATCTAACAAATTACCCTGATGGTCCAAGAGTCAGTAATATTAAAGTTATAAGTTCCTGGGAAGACAGGAAGTTTATGTCACTGCCATTTACACCATCCCTCGTCCATGCAAATATCTCCATCATGGTTCTATGGTTTCCCTAGACAACTGGGTAAGATGTTAATTCTTCCAAAAACTAAAGTTCTGAAGTAGCTACCCCAGCCTCACAAGTCAAGATGGCAGCCCAGGCCCAGATCTCCCTTTCTAATGCTACTGGGACAGTCATTGTGGGAAAGGATAGTGGAAGCAGGTTGAGGAAGAACCAGCAGGTGGAAAGAGCCAGGGTGTGGAGCTCTGGAAGCCAGGAGGGAAGGGCAGCAGGAGGGACCCAGAGTTGGCACAATGGATTGTGCAATGCAGAAGTCGCTGGTAATTCAGTCCGTGGCAGTTCTATGAATTTGGAGTGGATTTAGGATGGAGGGAAAGAATTGTACACAGCTATGTTCACTGTATTGCACCTGGTGCTGTATATAAAAATGTTAATATCTCTCTGGGAATTGCTTAAGCCCAAGAGTTTGAGGTTGCTGTGAGCTGTGATGCCATAGCACTCTACTGAGGGTGACATAGTGAGATTCTGTCTCAAAAAAAATCTCTAGGCCATGAGGTTATAGACCAGATTTGTCCCGTACACATTTTTACTGAATAGTGGATAGGCAGACACAGCTCTTCTATAAGTAAAAATAAGTTGTTACAAACATCCTTCCCTAAGTGCTTCAACTGCCAGCCTGACCTGAGGCTGATGCTGAGTTCCAAGCCTAAGAAACAGAAAGTACAAATGCCATTTCTTGAGTCAGTCTTTTTTTTTTTTTTTTTTTTTGCAGTTTTTGGCCGGGGCTAGGTTTGAAACTTGAGTCAGTCTTAGTTTCCAGACCTGATTCACCACCTTCCTCCCAAGAATACCAAATTGCACACAACCTCTCTGCCCTTCCTAAACGTAGTGTTATGGTATGCCAGATGAGACCACCAGACAAATTGAAGAAGACAATTAGGAGCCTTTTTTTTTTTTTTGAGTTGGAGCCTCAAGCTATCCCCCTGGGTAGAGTGTGATGGCATCACAGCTCACAGCAACCTCCAACTCCTGGGCTCAAGCGAGTCTCCTGCCTCCGCCTCCCAAGTAGCTGGGACTATAGGCACCCACCACAACGCCCGGCCATTTTTTGGTTGCAGCCGTCATTGTTTGGTGGACCCAGGCTGGGGATTTGAACCCACCACCTTAGGTGTATGTGGCTGGCGCCTTAGCCGCTTGAGCCACAGGCGCCGAACCAGGAGCCTTTATTAAGACTGGCCAGCCTGACTGCCTTCTAAGGTCAGAAGAGCCATGATGACCAGTCTGGGAACAAAGTGTTTATAGGGTGACTTATGCAGGCTAAAAAACAATACAACTGGTATGTACGGAAGCAAATTTATGGCACTTATGGTTAATAACAGTTACTGGTCAACAGTTCAGCAAGAAAAATATTTTTTTAGAACAATGGAGTCAACAGGACCCTAAGGTGCCAGTGGTGCTACCAAAGAGGCCTCATCCTGTTTTTACTAATTTTTGCCCTATTATCTCATCCTTCTTGTTTTTACTTTCCCAAGTGTTTGGGGAAGAGAAGGGATATCAGTGCTGGTGGGCTCCCTCTTGCCCACCATCTCATTCCCCACTTCTTCTCTGGTGGGAATCAAATCTTTGCTACCTCTTCATCTTGATAAATATGTTGATATTGGATCTGCAGGACCATGGCCTGCACCCATTTTTGAATGTAGGAAGTCTTTTATGGCACAAGGCCCTATTGTTAATCCTAGGAGGACTACTGGTTTCAGATCTAGATTGACTTGATTGCTCAGTACTTTGAAATTCTCTTCTCTGCCTTAATAGTACCATGGTTGTGGGCTAATACATATACAAGTTTTTCCTTTTCCCTGTGTGATGTCCCTCCCCCACTTTTCCCAAAGTTCAGTTTAAAGTCCATTTAAGACAAGTTCCTTGAGGAGTTTCCTCAGGTTTCAGCCATGCATTGACCAGCCAGCTCCCAGTATGTGGCTGGAGCAGGGCATGTTGACCATTTTAAAAGTTACTTTTACTTCCCAAGGGGCTGTGAAGCTCCATTTAATCAGTTGTGATGACTCCAGGTGAGGATTCTTTCCATCCTCGCTGCCGTGCATGTGGTCAGTATGATGGTATAAAGTTATTTCTTCCTTGGTTTGAGGGGGATTGGGTTTTTGATCCTAGATCTAAACTTGATTTCCTTGATTTTCAGAGAGAAAGAACATACAGGCACAAAAGACTAAACAGAACACAGTTAATTACTCAAGTGGAGATCTTTCTTGCTACTCTTTCTAGGGTTTTTGTTTATTTAATTTAATTTCTTCCAGTTTTTTAGGAGTCCCTACTGAATTATAGAGGAGTGATGGAGGTTTCTTTAAATAACACCAGTGTCAGTGCCTTTATTTAATTAAGTTTTGCTTCCTGGCAGAATTAACCAAGTTCTGCTCTTATGGCCCTGTTCATGCATTTTACTCTGTTTAAGTTTTGAGGCCTATAAGTTACATACAGTTTTTAGGTGATACCCAGTTTAACTATTATTTGCATTACTTCTGTTATGAAGGCTAGTCCTTGTCAAATTTAAACCAGAGTAGCAACCTAAACTATGGAATGATTTCTCTGGGCAACACTTAAATACAGCAGATAACTTTCAATACTGCACAAATTTTTCCTGTGTAGCCAACATGTGATCTTTGTTGAGTCTTTTTTTTTCTTTTTTTTTTTTTGAGACAGCCTCAAGCTATCCCCCTGGGTAGAGTGCCATGGCATCACAGCTCACAGCAACCTCCAAATCCTGTGCTCAAGCGAGTCTCCTGCCTCAGCCTCCCAAGTAGCTGGGACCACAGGCGCCCACCATAGCACCCGGCTATTTTTTGGTTGCAGCCATCATTGTTGTTTTGGCGGGCCCAGGCTGGATTCAAACCTGCCACCTTAGGTATATGTGGCTGGTGCCTTAGCCACTTGAGCCGTAGGCACCGAGCCAAGTCTTAAGGCTTAAGGCTTAAGGATAAATATAATTACCGTAATAATTCTATTATTTTTTTGGCCAGTTCTTTAGTCCCATTTAACAAATCAGTTTAGTAAAACAGTTATGTCTTATCTTATATTGCACTGAGTTGACAGAGCAATCAAGGCTGGGATTTAATGCAGGTGGGTCACTGCCTCTTTTCTTCTTAAATTATTTTTCTTTCTCCGATTTCCCTTCCTATCAAAGACAAATTACAGCAGAACAAACTCAGTTGCCAAAATAAACTGTACCTTCAGTATACTGGGTTTGATTGTTTGCATAAAGTGCAGCAAGAATAATTATTAGCTATCTAGGCCCTCCTTCCCTTTAAAATTGGCTTTGCTGGAACTTTTTATAAAGAATCTCAGGTTAAGACTTGGCCTTCGGCTCGGCGCCTGTGGCTCAATCAGCTAAGGCGCCAGCCACGTACACCTAAGGTGGCGGGTTCAAATCCCCAGCCCGGGCCCGCCAAACAACAATGATGGCTGCAACCAAAATATGGCCGGGCGTTGTGGCGGGCGCCTGTGGTCCCAGCTACTTGGGAGGCGGAGGCAGGAGACTCGCTTGAGCCCAGGAATTGGAGGTTGCTATGAGCTGTGATGCTATGGCACTCTACCCAGGGGGATAGCTTGAGGCTCCGTCTCAAAAAAAAAAAAAAAAGAAAAGAAAAGAAATTGCTGTGAGGACATGGCATTCTACCAAGAGCAACATCGCAAGACTCTGTCTTAAAATAAATAAATAAATAAATAAATAAAAAGAATTATGCTAAATCTATTCTGCCTGTGCTCTATAAAGAAAACGAAGCCTGGCTCGGCACCTATGGCTCAGCAGCTATGGGGCCCAGACACATACACCTAATGTGACGGGTTCGAATCCAGCCCGGGCCTGCCAAAGAACAATGACAACTACAACCAAAAATTAGCTGGGCATTGTGGCGGGCACCTGCAGTCCCACCTACTCAGGAGGCCGAGGCAAGAGAATTGCTTAAGCCCAAGAATTAGAGGTTGCTGTGAACTGTGACGCCATGGCACTCTACCAAGGGCAACATAGTGAGACTCGTCTCAAAAAAAAAAAAAAATTGGGCAGTGCCTGTGGCTCACTGGGTAGGGCACCAGCCCTATATACCAAGGGTGGTGGGTTCAAACCTGGCCCCAGCCAAACTACAACCACAACAAAAATAGCTGGGCATTGTGGCAGGTGCCTGTAGTTCTACCTACTTGGAAGGCTGAGGCAAGAGAATCGCCTATGCCCAGGAGTTGGAGGTTGCTGTGAGCTGTGATGCCCTGGCACTCTACTGAGGGGGATAAAGTGAGACTCTGTCTCTAAAAAAAATTAACTGTTCATTGACAATGCACTTGGTTATCAGAGAGCTCTGAGGGAGAGGTGTAATAAGATTAATGTTATTTTCATGTCTGCCTACACTCATCCATTCTGTAGCCAAGGAATAATTTGACTTTCAAGTCTTATTATTTAAGAAATACATTTTACAAAAGGCTGTATCTGCCATAGATAGCGGTTCCTCTGCTGGATCTGTAAAGTAAATTAAAAACCTTCTAGAAAGAATTCACGATTCTAGATGCCATTAGAACTATCATGATTCATGGGAAGAGGTTAAAATGGCAACATTAACAGGAATTTGGAGAACGTTGATTCCAATCCTCATGGATGACTTTGAGAGGTGTGGTACTTCAGAGGAGGAAGTGACTACAGATATAGTAGAAAAAGTAAAAGAACTAGAATTAAAGGTAGAACCTGAAGATGTGACTAAACTGCTGCAATTTCACACAACTTGAAAGTGCTTTCTTGAGATGGAATCTACTCCTGGTGAAGGTGCTGTGAACACTGTTGAAATGACAACAAAGGATTTAGAATATGCGCCTAAGTGATAAAGCAGCAGCAGGGTTTGAGAGGACAGACTCCAATTCTGACATTTATGGTGGGTAAAATGTAATCCAACATTATCACATGCTATAGGGAAATCTTTTGGGAAGGTAAGGATCAATAGATGTGGCAAACTTCACTGCTGTCTAATATTTAAAACTGCCACAGCCACTTCAACCTTTAGCAACCAGCACCCTGAGCAGCCAGCAGCCACCAACGTCAAGGCAGGAACCTCCACCAACAAAGATCACGACTCAGTGAAGGGGCAGATGATCATTAGCATTTTTTAGCAATAAAGTTTTGTTTTGTTTTGTATTTTTGACTGGGGCTGGGTTTGAACCCACCATTTCCGGCATGTGGGGCTGGTACCCTACCCTTTTGAGCCACAGGTGCTGCCCCAGCAATAAAGTATTTTAATTAAGGAATGTATGTCGTTTTTTAAGACATAATGCTATTGTGTAAACATCCCCCTTTTATACAGTGGGAAACAAAAAAATTCGTATAACCCACTTTATTCTAGTAGTCTGAAACTGAACCCGCATTATCCCTGAGATATGCCTGTACTTGCCCCCATGTTTTATTTCTGTTTTTATAGAAACAGGGTCTCACTAAGTTGTCCAAGCTAATTTCAATCTCCTGGCCTCAAGTGATCCTCCTGCTTCAGCCTTCCAAAATGTGATTACAGGCAGGAGCTACAGTGCCTGCTGTACCTGCCTTTAATGCCAGTTCCATCTTAACTGAGTACTTATCACACGCACACTGTGGCCATAACTTTTACAGTTTGAATGAGACAGTAAAACTAATACAAATTTGTTTTTCCTTCTTCACAGTTTCACAGGTAAAAGATTCATTTATTCTTACCGTAGATCCTGGCAACCTCAGCACACCACTTTCCTTCCTTAATTTAGAAAATTTCTTTTAAAAAAAATTTTAGAAGTGTCACCTTTCACTTAAAGAGTTACTTAACACATTAGCACCATTATACTACCACAGTAGAGAAGGCTATTAAGTGACTAACAGGCAAGTAGGGCATACAGTGTGGACTTACTAGACAAAGGGATGACTCAGTCCCAGGTGGGAAGAAGCAGGATAGTGCAAGATTTCATCACGCTGCTCAGAAAATGCAATTTAGACTTGGTGCCTGTAGCACAGTGATTATAGTGCCAGCCACATGCACCGAGGGAGGCGGGTTCAAACATGGCTGGGCCAGCTAAACAACAAAGACAATTGCAACAAAAAATAGTGAGGCACTGTGGCAGGCACCTGTCCCAAGCTACTTGGGAGGCTGAGGCAAGAAAATCACTTAAGTCCAAGAGTTTGAGGTTGCTGTGAGCTGACACCACAGCACTCTACTGAGGGTGACATAGGGAGACTCTGTTTCCAAAAAAAAAAAGAAAAGAAAAGAAAGAAAAAGCAATTTAAAAATTTATTTCTGGCATTTTCCATTTCACATTTTTTTGAGACAGGGTCTTACCCTGTCACCCAAGCTACAGTGCAGTGGCATAATCTACAACCTTAAACTCTTAGGCTTCAGGCTCAGCGCCTGTAGCTCAGCAGCTGGAGTGCCAGCCACATACACTGGAGCTGGCGGGTTCGAATCCAGCTTGGGGCTGCCAAACAACAATGACAACTGCAACAACAACAACAACAACAAATAGCTGAGTGTTGTGGTGGGTGCCTGTAGTCTCAGCTACCTGGGAAGCTGAGACAAGAGAATTGCTTAAGCCCAAGAGTTTGAGGTTGCTGTGAGCAGTGATGTCACAGCACTCTATCCCTAGGGTCACATAGTGAGACTGCCTCAAAAAACAAAACAAAACAAAAAAAACCCACAACTCTTAGGCTTCAGCGACCTTCCTGCCTCAGCCTCCCAAGTATCTGGGACCACAGATACACAATGCTGTGCCTGGTTAATTTTTCTGGTTTTTGTAGGGATGGGGTCTCATTACATTGCTCAGGCTAGCTTCAAATTCATGACCTCAAACAATCCTCCTCTCTTGGCCTCCCAAAGTGCTTGGACTACAGGCATGAGTCACTGTGCCCAGCCTCCCTTTAATATTTTTGGACCACAGGTGACCTGGGTAACTGAAAACATGGAAAATGAAACCTCAGATAAGGGAGAACTACTGTACACATGCATATTATATATATATGTATTTTTGAGACAGTCTATGTCGCCCTGGGTAGAGTGCCATTGCATCACAGCTCACAGCAACCTTAAACCCTTGGGCTTAAGTGATTCTCTTGCCTCAGCCTCCCAAATAGCTGGGAGTACAGGCGCCCACCACAAAGCCCGGCTACTTTTTGGTTGTAGATGCCATTGTTGTTTGGCAGGCCCAGGCTTAATTTGAACCTGCCAGCTCCAGTGTATGTGGCTGGTGCCCTAGCTGCCGAGCTACAGGCATGGAGTCTGTATACATAGTCATTTTTTCCCTCTTTAACATATCTCATACTATACAAATTATTCTTTATCTTGATTTTTCACTTAACAAGAATATTCTGGGAGGGCGGTGCCTATGGCTAAAAGGAGTAGGGTGCCGGCCCCATATGCCGGAGGTGGCGGGTTCAAACCCAGTCCCGGCCAAAAACTGCAAAAAAAAAAAAAAAAAAAAAAAAAGAATATCTGGGAATCTTTCTTATTCTTTTTTATAGTTGTACAATGTAGGTGTAAACACTGTTCATTCAAGAGTTCTTTTTTTTTTTTTTGAGACAGAGCCTCAAGCTATCCCCCTGGGTAGAGTGCCATGGCATCACAGCTCATAGCAACCTCCAACTCCTGGGCTCAAGCCAGTCTCCTGCCTCCGCCTCCCAAGTAGCTGGGACTACAGGCGCCCGCCACAACGCCCGGCCATTTTTTTTTTTTTTGGTTGCAGCCATCATCGTTGTTTGGCAGGCCCGGGCTGGGGATTCGAACCCGCCACCTTAGGTGTACGTGGCTGGCGCCTTAGCCGATTGAGCCACAGGCGCCAAGCCTATTTTTTCTATTCTTGAGATACTTTATTAAGAAGAATGTGCTTCAACTCCATCCAGGTAAACATAAAAGATGTAAAGTCTCCATCTTTTTATGGCTGAATAGTATTCCATGGTATACGTACACCACAGTTTGTTAAACCATTTGGAGGTTGATGGGCATTTGGGTTGCTTCTACAACTTAGCAATTATGAGTTGGACTGCAGTAAACATTCTGGTGCAAATGTTTTTGTGGTAAAATGCAAATCTCTACTATTTAATTGGGAAGTGTATTCCACTTGCACTTACAGTCATCACCGATAAGGAAGAATTTAACTTCTGATCTTTTCATATTTGTTTCCTTTTTTCATATTCTGCTCAATATTTCAGTTCCCTGTGCCATTGTGCAGTTCCACATGACTGGCTTGAACTTGCAGGTGAAGCAGCAAAAGAAAAATAATGGGAACTTACCCCTACATTCTTTGGGCAACAGAAGTCTCCTTCCTTTTCCTTTGTCCAGCGAGCCAAGCAATTTCTCAGGACGTTAGGTTCCTTTGCTATTGCTGAGGCTGCAGGACAGCTTTGTAACTGGGGAGAGAAAAACTAAACAAATGGGAGACAGCCCCCTCAGTTTTCAACATGCAGAAGGCCCCATTCACACTAGCCTGGCTAGACATGTTGGTGGTTAATACCAGAGCTTTCATTTCCAGCACCTGCTGGACAGTTCTATGCCTCCACTTGCCCATGGGTAAACCAGGAGAAAGAGAAGAAAAATTAACCCACTATAATCACCTCACTACAGGTTGTTATTCAGGATTTGATTTCTGTCTGCATCTGGCTGTTATTAGTTACTCTTCAGAGTGTGTAGGTACTTGTTTTTGTCCACTGTTCCAACTTTTAGTTACAATTAATCTTTGAGGAAGAAAGAAAGAGGCTGTATGAGAGTAATCCTGCCTTGGACCAATCAGAAGTCTATAGTCACTTTTAAAATAAATGTACTTATAAATACACATGAAATAAAATGCTTTATAGTTATTTGACAATATTTTTAATATCACTGTGGTATATTAAAATGTTAATAGTACTTATTTATTTATGAATAGTAATATTATTTTCAATTTTTCCATGTTTCCATGAATTCAAATCTAAGAGTATTACTGTATAATTTAAAAAAATAATTACATAATTTTTATCATGGAAGTGATCCTATTTCCTACACAACCTTAATTTAGGAATTGGATATCTTGACCTGAGGAAACAGAGTAGTAGGAAAAGAGAATATGGGTATTAGATGGTGGTGCTATTAAGTACAACAAGAGATGACTTTGTGCAAATTTCTACCATTCCCAGAAGACTTTCTAGGCCACAAGGAAATCAGAGGGAATCAGCTCATTCAACTTTCTTTTTTTTTTTTTTTCCATCTTTGAAAAGCATTTATTTTAGAAAGAAAAAAGTGAGTGGCTGACTTAATTTTTCTTGTTCTCCAAATTGTTGGCATTTATTTTTTACATTAGCCAAATCACCAGCTGCCTAACATGAGTGGTAAGTATAAGCTCATAGCTACCTCTTGAGTTAATTCTTAAGATCGGTTTGGGATCATTTAGCTCTATTACTAACAGCCAAATATTGGAAAATATTGGTTGAGCTTACTGAAGCAGCCTTGTTGTGTTTTTGTGAACTTGCCTAACAGAGGTGATGTTCTTTCCCTTTTTGAAGGCTTGTCCCATTTAAAATAATTCTTGTTTTTTAACAAAATTATTTTGTCTCTCTCAAATTGTCTTTGATAACCTTCAGTATATAGTTTCTTAGACGGCATCATTCAACTTTCAAAACATACAGTGCTTTCCACATTCTTTCATGAAACCAGGAAAACTAGATTTAATTGAGAAAAACTACTGTTAAACAAGGTCAAGAAAGGCAGGAAGAAAAGAACTGCTCAATTATGTCCTCTGTGGGTAAGATCAACCCTTTCTCATAAAGACTGAAACTTAATGAAGGTGTTTCCTCATTGCTAGTGCTTGTTTACTGACATTTGGTGAAATAAAGTCATTAACTTATTAATTTATTATTTATAAATATTTGGTTCTATGCATTTTCCATTCTGCCGAAAATAGTTGGTGATATTTATTCTAAGGGCGTTCCTAATTCTAGTCACGTAGATTACTGAGTGAACAAGAGGAAAGGGAAAAGAATTTTTTTTTTTTTTTTATCACTGACAGACTTCATTGGAAGCACGTACTGATATCTCCGATGAAAGTGGGGTTGAGGATTTCAAGGTATTGCACAATTTCTATTGGGACATGGCACACCTGAAACAACAGAATTCATCATATATATCCTTCACAGTTTCAGGATAATCTACCCCTAAATAGTGCTTCTCCATTTCTTACCATATTTATTGCTCATGACGAACCAGTTTCAAAGAGAAGGAGAGACAGATGCTCAGAGAGATGAAGTAACCCATCCCTCAGAGCTCCCTAGTCCCAAAGGGGCAGAGAGGGGATTTGAGCCCCTGGCACCCCAAGTGCTCACCTTTACCACCTCCAGCATCCTTATTCCTTGGTTTAGAATCAGATCATCATGGACACACAGATCCTTCAAGAACTGCTCAATTCTCTGCCTGGTGGCCTTCATTTTATCCTTCCAGTCCCTCTGGGGCTGAAGATTGTACCTCACGAAAGTGGCTAGCCTGTCCCCAGAGGTGTCATACAGAACCTGGGAGGTGCTAGCTCTAACAAGACCTGGATGAAATCCTCTGCCTCTGCCCAGCCTAGTAAGAGGCTCCTTCCAGTCTTTCTCCAGCAGGCTATAGGACTACAGAGGAGGAAGGGAACAGTGTAGAGTCGAGAAGGACTCATCCTCCTCTCCTTGGTGTGCAGAGAGGGCCGGGGGTGGAGGGGAGGGGGGTGAGGGGCTCCAGGGAGCCCATTGGTCTTCACTTCATTGGCTGCCTTAATCTCAGTAGCCAGCCCTCCTACTAAAATTGTCTTGCTTATGTGAGGTTTGGAAACTGAGACTGAGTTTTCTGAGCTGGAATTCCCCCTTTCTGTTTAAGACTGCCAGGGAAAATGGTTGGGAGATGGGGGCAGTGCACCGCCTCCTACGGGCCTCCCCAAAGACCCTCAGCTTGGGAATTTTCCAGTGTCCTTCCATATAGAGAGGAGACCCTGACTCCCAACAGGAATGGGATCATATCTGTCCCTGGGGTGAGGGGGTGCTGACTGCCTGGGGTGAGGGGTTGGGGGGGTGTTGGGCTGAGCCTGATGGGTCCTGGAATTCACCTAGCTCTTTATTTTCTAGTAACAAAGGCAAATTTCATAGCTTATTTTGTTCCTTGTTCAATAAGCAGCTTGTGTTTATGGTAGATTAATTTAGAAAATGCAGATGTACAAAATAAAGTAAAAACCAACCCATCAAAAAAATCCCTTTGCCAAGGGACCCACATCATTTACATTTTGGGGCACCTCCCTCACCCCCTATTTCTATGTGAGCTCCTTTCCATTATCCCATAGGAAAGAGGGAGTCCTTAAAATTTCTTGGAATGGAAGAGATTTCTCAACAACTTAATCTTGAAACACAAAAGATAGTTTGGGGAAGACACATAGGCCTTAAAATTTCTCAATTAATGAGAATATTAGCAGCCCAGAGAGATGACTCTGTAAAATCAGGAGAACAAATGGTAAAGACATGGAACTCAGATTTAACAATTGATTCCTTGGAAGATGACCTTACACTTGCATGTATAGATGTTATCGTACACAAATGATTTACAGTTATTTTTTTAAAAAAGGAATCTCACGGGGGGTGGTGGTGCCTATGGCTCAAAAGGGCAGGGCCCTGGCCCCATATGCTGGAGGTGGCGGGTTCAAACCCAGTCCTGGCCAAAAAACTGTAAAAAAAAAACAACCCCCCCCCAAACCCCCAAGAATCTCACATTGATTTTGCAAGATAGGGTCTTGCTAAGCTGCCCAGGTCTCAAATTCCTGGATTCAAGCAGGCCTTCTGCCTTAGCCTCCTACGTAGCTGGGATTATAGGGAAATTTTAACTTTAAGATGGACATAAAATCAACATCTATAGGATTAATTTTAAAATGTCCGTATGTCTCCTAAGTCCCTTGCTGTAGTTTGTCAAGAATTTCCTGACTCAAAAAGGCCTTAGAAGACCAGATACTGAACTCGAAAAACTTGGAATATACAAAACTCACTTTGGAGATAAAACACTGATATTGAAGAATTCCATGAAGAATTTGAGTTAAAAAATTGTTTTATAAACATAAATATGGAAAATAGTTAATACTTACATATTACTCATAAAATATATACTTGTACCCAAACTAATAAATTTGATTTATAAGTACACATCTGATTTCTCTAAAAGTTTATATCATCAGGACAAACCACAAATTTTTATTGTCTCACTAGGAGATATTTTTTATCATTGCATTGAAAAATTGACTTAGAATTGGGTTCAGCTTATATTTGGGCCTTTCTGGTATATAGATTCATGTTTTCAAAAATATCTGAAACATCTTATACATATCCTTTAATAACCTACTTCTTTTAACTTAATGTATTTTACATATACACATATATACATATGTAATATGTTTGTATCCACCCACAGCCTCAAAGGAATTTCTATCAATATGTAAATGTTCTTCTCAGAAAAAAAGGCTCTTTGCTTGTCTCTTGATGGTGCAGATAGTCATAATGGGTACTGTTTCTTGAGTGCTCACTGTGGGCTGTCTCCTGTGCTTCACACTTTCATGACTTCTTCTCCCACCTACCCCTCATATGTCCATGAGGGGTTTTATTGCTATCTCAACTGCTGACCAGGATAGGGCAGAAAATTGGTTACTTTGTGAAACCAGCCCAGGACCTGGTGTTGGAGGAACATGGGGCCCCCTGCTGACGTGTTGTCCATAGCTGTGGGGACACCTGGCTATGAGGAATGAGGACACCCTGACTGTGCCTGAGACTGGGGACTGGAGACTGCAGAGATGGTGCCTTTAGCATAAGGTGACCAGACATCCCGCTTTTTAACAATTTGTCCCGTGGCGTTTTAAAAAAGTCCCAATTTTTGGAAAGAATGCATGACAAGCTAGGGAACAGCAGGAGAACGGGAAGGGAATATATGGTTTTTGGTTGCTGAAAAGGTTAATGTAACTCCATTTGGGAATGAAGAGGTTAATATAACTTCATTTGGAAATGAAAAGGCTAATGGAAACTCCCTACTCCCCTTCTGGGCAAGATGGCCCAGGTGGACCTGCACCCTACTCCTTTGAGCCATAGGCTCTGCCTTACACATAATTTTTTTTAATGTATTATATTTATAAATTATACTTATGTCTAAATTTAAAAAATATATTACAATACTATTTTTGCGTTCTATGAAAATTTTTGTTGCTTCATATAGACCACATTTTTAATTAAGGACCCCACCCCACCCATCAATGGTAATGGTGTCCCACTTTACCAATGTTAAAATCTGGTCACCTTACTTTAGCAGGACATGGATGGAGCAGAATATGAGAAATACAGTCCCTGAATCCCAGCACCCAGAGACCCAGCATGCAGGGAGGCCTGGGAGAGAGATAGAGGTGCTCTTCAGTTAGTTAGCACATGTGTTAGCTTAGTGTCCTGGTTACTGCTAAGGGACTTTGTCTGCCCCCTGCCAGGAATCAGCCTAGCAAAGTTATTAGGAAAACCCTGAGTAGACAGCACAGAATGGAAAAGAGAGACAGAAAACAGTGGGATCAGGAGGATCTTTCCTCAATTGGAAAGGCAACCTCAGCTTTATATATATAATACTCTGCATTATATTTATAAGCAGTAACACAAATCCATTCAAACTCTTCATGACAGCATAAAGGAAGACAGGCTGTAAGGGCTTCAATGCCCTTCCAGGCAGTGGGACTATTGAGACAGGACTGTCTCCCTCTGGTTGTGGGTAACTGCCCCCATGTTTGGTGGGCCTGGGGTGAGGCCTGGACCCAGTTTCCTGAAGTTGGCTTAAGAGATCTGCCCTGAGAATCAGTTTTTGATCTGCATTGATTAGCCTAGTGAAAGTCTCTCTGACATTTGGTGCATAAAGAAGTGGGTCACGCACACACAGGCGCTGAAGTTCCCTGAGCACATTGCAGACATTGCTTGCTAAAATCACCAGGCTTTCCACAATTGAAACAATTGTCATTTCTTTGGGGCCCAGAGGCATAAGGGGATTTACCAATTGGTTATTCCCTTGCATCTGCTGATCCACCACTCCAAAGGGTACCCCTTTCATCCCAGCTGCGGGCCCTTGAGTGTAAGAAGATCCAGCCTCTGGCCAGAGGTGAATATAATCTTCCAAGGAACCTCGTTTTCTTTGTAAGGGCAGACTGCAGCTTGACAGGCAGAATTAACATTCTCAAAGGCTAATTGGTGGACAATTAAAGTCCCAGCCTCTGTCTGGGTCAGTAATTACATGCCCTACAGCTTGCAGCAGCTGGGCAACAAAATCTTAATTTTCATCAGGGCCCTGGCGAATTTTACTCAGCTCCTCTGTTTGGCGCTGTGAGGTAGGCTCCTCCAGGCTGTGAGTGCCATAGTGGCAACCTGATGGTACACAAACCAAGGCCAATTAACTTGGGTTGCAGTATCAGAATAATTTCCCATTCCTGTGAGCATATCATAAGAAACTACATTGTTAGCTTGGCTGTTGTGCCAAACCATTTCATCAGCTTTGTCCGTATATTCTTCCTTCCATAATAGATATTCCCCCCCAGAAAGACACGCCTTGGCAATACTTTTCCAATCATTAGGTGGCAAGGCGTCACCCCCCTGGGTATCTATCATATTCATGGTAAAAGGGACAGTAGCTCTGGATTGAGAGACCGCTGCCTTTATATCCTCCAAAGTCTTACAGGGAATGGGTTCATGGTATTGCTGATTAGAAGCTGGATCCACATGAATAGGAAAGGCTTGGAATCCTAACATGTCCTCCATGGCTTGCCGAGCCAATTGCAAAGCTTGCTGCAACAGAGAGGAAGATGCTGGGAAGTCCCCAGTGTGCGGCAAAACAGCAAAGGGGAAGGAGCTGGAGCAGAGGGAGCAAAACCGGCAGAAGCCAGGGGAACAGGTGCTGCAGGAGCCGGGGGAGTGGACGGAACAAGGGGAGCTATAGAGGGAGGGAACATGGAGCAATCCCACTCCTTTCTCTTAAAGACAGCCTGTAAAGCTGCGAAAGTTTTAATCAAATCCTTGATAGGTACTCCCTCAAAATCATCACTATAATTTTTGTCCCCAAGAGGCTGTTCCCCCTCCTCCTCCTGATATGAAGCAGCTTCTTCCTGAACTGTTGCATTTCCACTGGAGACAGAGGATCTTCTTTTAGGTAAAAAAATCAGAGGCATCTGGATCATCGAGAGTGGGTGCAGAGGGAGTGCGCTGGAGGGGACTTATGTGCTCAACCTCAGGTTCTGGGTTGAGGCAATCCTGGACCAAATTATAGATAGTAAAAGTTTCAATGGGAATCCCATCAGGCCCTCGAGCAGTGTAATAAGCTCTCTAACAGGACCCAACTTTAGCCCAGGTATCCTGATTAACAGTTCCCTCCTTAGGGAACCCAGGTCATACCTCCTGCACAAGCTGCAGAAAACGCTCCAATTGATGAGTCCACACGGGGCTCTGTGAGCCATGAGCGTAGACTTTAACACTTGCACACACAAATCACAGTCTTTTGACCCAGACTGTCCCATGCTTTACTCCTGATGAACAATGCACCCTCTCAATTACCTAAATTTACAGAAGTATATGACCTACTTCACGTTAAGGACTCACCTATGAGTCAACTGCAGCACTGCAAAACAACTCTCTTGAGGTGTCCCATGAGGTCAGTATTCCTCAGGTCCCTGTTCTGGGCACCACCTGCCAGGAACCAGCCTAGCAAAGTTATTAGGAAAACGGGGGGGGGGGGGGGGGGGGGGGGACGGGGGGGGGGGCGGGGCGGCGCCTGTGGCTCAAAAGGGTAGGACGCAGGTCCCATATGCCAGAGGTGGGGGGTTCAAACCCAGCCCCGGCCAAAAACGGCAAATAAATAAATAGATAAAAGTTTAAACAAAACAAAAAAACTTTAAATAAAAAAAAAAAGAAAAAGAAAACCCGAGAGCATTGCTTCTCAGTCTTTTGACTAAGATCATGTGTGAAACCAGGGAGTAGACGGGCACAGGATAGAAAAAAGAAACACAGAAAATAGTGGGATCAGGAGGACCTTTCCTCAATAGGAAAAGGCAACCTCAGCTTTACTGCACAGCTTTTATATACAGTAGCTTGAAGGCATGAGTTTGTCATAATTGCATAACTTGATTAAAAACAGCCTAAGAGCAGAATAGCATTCTCAGCAGTCTGTGCTGACCAGAAGGGCATGTCTCCATTCTAATCTGGTTCAGGGACCAGCCATAACAGGAAACAGCTGGGGCCAGGTTGCATTCCGTTCTTGACTCAAATGTGTTCTTCAAAACTGGAGGTCCATGCCTCCCAGGAGGTTGGGTCCCAACAGTCCCCCTCTCCCTGTGGGAACACCCAGCACATGCAGTCCACCTTCCCCTTCTCCACTTCTCTGCCAGCCTTCATCACAGCTTTAAAACTTTCTTTCCGATGTCATTATGACACTTTATCGATTTCCCTTCTGGTTCACTAGATGCTGCTCTACACCCACCTAAGACATCACCATTTCTCTCCTTCCTTGGATCCTGGTTTGGTAGAGACAGATGAGCTGGTCAGCCCTTCTGGTTTCCCAGTGGGCAGAATGGACACATTACAGTGATAATAACTCTCATACCTATAACTTATCCAGAACTTAGCATGTGCTGAGCTCTTTTTACCAATTAGTTTCTGTAACCCCCACAAGACCATGTGATATAAGTTACATTATAAAGTGTACATAGTATGACCACTTAGAACTTACTACTTATATTGATAAGATTTACTTCTCTTTATTAATATGCTTATCAAGTAAACCAAGAGCCTAATATTTTATTTTATTTTAAGTTAGTTAGTTCTTCTTCTTACTTAATCATGGCTTTTGGGGTGATATAATTTTTTTGTTATAATCCTCATAATCCTCATAGCTTGGTGCATTTATAATTATATATACTGCATTACTGAGACTGTTGGCTTAATGTGAACTCAAATTTCCTTCTAACTCAGCATCATAACTTATTAATTCAGAGAAATATTTCTCAGTCTTGAATCTTTGGGGCCTGAAAATTGAATATAAAAAAATAGGATAGCAAATTTTGTAGATCAAAGACTCATAAAACCTAAAGAGTATGAAGGACAAACTTTAGTAAAATCTATGTTCCCCCCTTCCAGGCAGGGACAATTGGTGGCCTTTCATGAACACTTCTACAGAAAAGTTTGAACACTGATTGATTTAATCTTGTCTCTCATATTTTGTAGCTGTGTGACTTTGGGTAATCAATTTCACCTCTTTGAATCTTTTTGAACCTTCCCTTTCCCCTTCATGCAATTGTTATTAGGATGAAATGATTCAATCTATGTGAAGCACTTACCATGATGTCTGGTTTAACAAACTACGGTGGTTAATACACAGTAGGCTTTGTATTCATGGGTTCCACATACTCTGGTTTCATCCAGCCATAGGTTTTCCATTTTCCCTGTACCTTGTCCATAATCACAGTCTGGAGGGGTAAGACTTTCACCTAGATGTAAAGATTCACATGAGAAGAGGCAAAGCCTGATCCTCCTTGGTCCTCAGTTCCTCCTCATAAAAATCCTCTGTGAACCTGTCCTCATCTCTACCCTGAACAATATGATTCATTCACCTACAGGGGCATCCCTGCTATGGAGGGGAAGGAGGGATGTAATGCCCTAACTCCATTTTGTACATAGAGCCAGACTTACTCCATTTTGCTAAGGACTTTCAACACTCCCCCTTTAAGCTCAGCTAAAAGCTGCAGAGTTTAGCAAAAACTGCAAAATCCTGTGAAACCACAGCTGTCCCTTATAAGCACTCCTTTTACCCTATAGCGCTAACCTTGCAGGTGTTGGCTTTTATGAAATTTGGCTTGTGTTAAGGACTCCCCATCCCCTACCAAAAGCACCCTATAAAAGACTTGTGCCCCTGGTTCTGGGGGTTGAGAGACTTTGAGGTGTAAGCCCACTCTTGACTGCCAGCCAATAAAGGACCTCTGCTTAATTTGGACACAGTGTGCTGGCGTTTTTCTATTCCACTTGCTTTGGGTATAATATTTGGAGGCCCCAGCAAGATCACCAACCGGAGGGTTGGCCTCCCTGTCTAGTCTCCCAGAGAGAGCAGGAATTATAGGGGATGTGCCTCCAAGACGTTCCAGGGCACTGTAATTCCCTGAACTCCTACTGAGGTCTTCAGAGGGAGTCTCGCCAACTCTTCACCCAAAGTTAGGTCCCCTAGTTTTACTCTCAAGAGGTAGGAGTCTGTGGTGTCTGTTTGAAATTGCTTTTGTTCAGAAGGGTCCTTAGGGACCTCTGAGGGGAGGCCACTGGAAAGGCGCCTTAGGGGTTGGCCTTGGCCTGTCAGACACACTAGAATGCTAGTGCCATCAGGATGCTGGTGCTTTGTCTCTGGCCTTGGGGAAACTTGGACACAGAGGTGCAGGTCAGAAGGGAGCCTCAAGGATTGGCCCCATGGACATGCCTGTAAACTTATAAGATAGCAACCTCAGGGAATCTGGCCTGACTGTTAAAGCAGTAGCCTCAGGGTTTGCCTGGCTCATCTGGAGCTCTCAGAGATGTGTTAGTAGTGTAACCCATCCCTAGAAATGCTAGGATGTTGTTACGGAGTCTCAGCCTCAGATGTGTACTTTAGACTTGCATATATATGTTTGTTTATAATAACCATTGCTTTCTGGGTATTGTGTGTATTATGAATCATTTTGTTTGCCCCAATGACATGTCTGTTTTTATTTGTCTGTCAAATCATGGGAACTCAATAAAGGAAGTATTTAACACCCTTACAGCGTATGCTGAAGAATTTTACAGCCAGTTTTTCAGATGATTATGGAATCCGCTTCTCCAAGAACTGACTTCAAGTCCTCTGAGAAGTTGAGTGGCCAAGCTTTAATGTAGGATGGGTGTCAACAGGCTCCCTAGGCCCAGCATTGGTGACTGCATTATACCAGGTGGTCATGGGAAAAGCAGGTCACCCAGACCAATTCTCCTATATAGACTAGTGGTTGAATTTGGTCCATAATCCCCCTCACTGGTTGTGAGTGTGTACTGTGGGATCTTATTCTGCAATCCTCCTCACCTGTCCCCAGATTGCCCTTACCCTCTCATGGGCAGAGACTTGCTCCAGAAACTCTGGACCACTATTTCATTTTCCCCAGAAGGAAGTGACATAATATTAGATCCAGGCCCTACTCTGACTCCTGCGTCCCCTGTCTACCTGTTACATTTGTCCACTCCTTTATCGGAAGAGTACCTCCTCCTAAATACTGATGGAAACATGGCTGAAGCAGAAACCACACTATTTGCCCTGCACTATTTGCCCAGCTACAAGCAGACTTTCCTTCAGTATGGGAAGAATCCAACTCCCCTGGACTGGCTGCCCATAATCCCCCTGTAGTGGTCCAGCTTTTGGCTGGAGCATCCCCTATCTGGATCCAGCAATACCCAATGAGCCAGCAAGCCCACCTGGGTATAGCCCCTCATGTCCAGCGTTTGCTAAAAGCTGAGATCCTAACTACCTGCCAAATCAGCCTGGAAAACCCCATTCCTTCTGGTCAAGAAGACAGGAATAGCAGACTATAGGTCAGTCCAAGTCCTCTGGTAAGTGAATAAGCAGGTAGAAACCATTCACTCAACAGTCCCAAACCTGTACAATCTTCTAAGTCTCCTCCCAGAAGAATTCCAGGCATTTACAGTTCTGGACCTGAGAGATGCTTTCTTCTCCATCCCGCTGGCCCTGGCCAGCCAACTGATCTTTTCCATCAAGTGGACCAATCTGGAATCTGGGATGACCCACCAACTCACCTGGACAAGGCTCCCCTAGGGTTTCAAGAGCTCTCCCACATTATTTGGAGAGGCCCTGGGGAAAGACTTAAAGATCTTTAAAGACAGGTATATGAATTGTGCTCTTTTGCAATATGTTGATGACATTTTCTTGGTGACCACAAATTAAGAAGACTGTCTACAATATACCTTCTCCAGTATTTCCAAGAGCAAGGTTACAGAGTATCAGCAAAGCAAGAACAACTAGGTTTGACTGAAGTGATGTGTCTCGGATTGTCAAAAGGCCAATGAACTCTGACGGGAAAAAGAAAACAGGCAATCCTGCAGACCCCAACTCCTACAACAAAATGGCAAATCCAGGAATTCCTGGGGTGGCAGGTTGCTGCCATTTATGGATCTAGGGTTTTTGTTGAAATCATAAAGCCCTGTATGCTGCCACTGCTGGTGATGGGCCCCTCCTGGTGAAAGACCAAGAGGATCAGGGATTAAAGCCCTAAAGCAGGCCCTTGTAACAGCCCCAGCCTTGGCTTTACCAGACATCACTAAGCCATTCCACATGTTTGTTCATGAAACCAGAGGCATTGCCAAAGGAGTTTTAACCCAGACTCTCAGACCATGGAAACAGCCAGTGGCTGATCTAAGCACCTTGACCCAGTAGCCACTGGGTGGCCAGGTTGCTTACAAGCTATTGCATCCACAGCCCTGCTGGTGCTGGAGGCAGACAAATTGACTCTGGAATAGAACTTGACTTTGAGAGCCCCTCATGCAGTGGAGGCCCTCCTTCAAGGGGCTATAGGTCACTGGATGTCAAATGCCAGACTAGCCCAATACCAAGCCTACTGCTTGATCAGCCACGATTGAAGTTTGCCCAGACAGAAAATCTGAATCCTGCCACATTGATGCCAGATGATGACCCACAAAAGCCAGTGCACAACTGTGAGGATGTGCTAGACTACTCCCAGCACTGGTGTACAGACTTGCAGGACATACTGTTCTCAATTGACAAGGTCACGGTGTACACAGATGGCAGCAGATATCTGTGAGAAGGCTCCCCCCAAAACAGGAGTGACTGTAACCACACAAGACGAGGTAATCTGGGTGTAAGTTCTCCCTGCTAGCAGTTTAGCATAAAAGGCAGAACTAAGTACTCTCAAGCAGGCTGTAAGATGGGGAAAAGACAAAGTCATAAATATTTATGCTGATAGCTGCTATGCCTTTGGCACAGCTAACACCACAGGAAAAATATATAAAGAGAGCTTGCCCACATCAGCTGGCAAAGCCATTAAAAATAAAGATGAAATTCTGGCACTGCTAGATGGCCTGTGGTTTCCGAAGAAGGTCACCATTATCCATTGCCTAGGACATCAAGAATCTGAAACCCCAATAGCCACAGGCAACTGCTTGGCAGACAAAACAGCCTGGTAAGTAGCCCTATGCCTGTGAAACCCCTCAAACTTTTGAGGGGAAAGAGAAAAGGCTTGGAAACCCTTGGGGCCCCTCAAACTTCTATCAGCTACTACAGTGGGGTTTCCAGACCCTAGCCTTGTCACTACACCCAATTATTCACAAAATGGAAGCAAGCATGCTGACAAACCATCAGCAGTTGGTTGCAGCTGCCAGGAGGCCATATGTACTTGCCAGAGTCAGTAGGGAGGGACCTAGTTCAGCAAATACATACCATCACCCACTTAGGAGACAAGAAAATGCAAGAGCTATTACAACTAGGGTATGCATTCAGAGGACTTTCAAAGTTAGCCCAGTCAACAGCAGCCTGGTGCATCACCTGTGAGAAGGTCAATACCAAGGTAGGACCAAAGCTTCCCATGGGAATCCACTGCAGGGGGCACGTGCCAGGAGACAGTTGAGAAATTGACTTTACTGAACTCCATCCAGCTAGTAGGTGGATACATTCTCAGGGTATGCAGAAGCTTTCCCCCGAGAAATGAAACTGCTTTAACCACTGCAAAAACATTTCTGAATGAGATTCCTAAATAAGGGCTACCTTTTTCAATTGGCTCAGATAATGGACCAGCTTTTGTTTCTGCTTTGACCCAAGCAATTAGTAAAGCCCTAGGTACACAGTGGAACCTCCATCGAGCCTACCATCCCCAAAGCTTGGGACAAGTGGAAAGAATGAACTAGACCCTAAAAGAAACTTTAACCAAACATATTGATGAGACTGGTGGAAAGTGGACAGAGCTCCTGCCCTTAGCAACTCTCAGAGCAAGATGTGCTCCATATAGAGCAGGTTTTACTCCTTACGAAATCATGTATGGGAGACCTCCCCCTCTTGTCCCCTGTGTGCATGACCCTCAATTAGCAGAAATAACTAAGCATATTGTTTTAAAGTATCTCCAGTCTCTCTTCCAGATTCAGAGGGACATCCACCTCCAATTTGAGATACTTACTGGGACCCCAGAGGGCCTGTGAAAGACTCCAAAAATGTCTTTTAGCCTGGAGATTGAGTGTAGATTAGGTCATTCCAGAATGAAGTCCTCTCCCCGAAGTGGAGGGGCCCCTTCACGGTCATCCTCACCACCCTGATGGCTGTGAGAGTGGATGGTTTGTCAGCATGGATGCACCAAACCTGGGTGAAGACCACCACAGAAGACAGCAGAGCCCACTGGATGGTGGTCCCAGAAGAAAACCCTATCAAGCTAAGACTGCTGAAATCTTGATATAGATGTTTTCCTTTCCTGCACCCTTGCTGCTTCTCCCTCCTATTTCATGTGGCTTGATGGAAAGGAGATTACAATCCAGTGCTTTTAACCCCAATGCCACCCAGTATGCCACAGCACATAGAACAAGATCTTGTAATAAAGGCCAATTTGGGAATGCTGGGAATGTAAAAATCCAGGTACAGAGGCCAGCTGAGCTAATCTGGAGATAAAAATAGACTTGGAAACTCCAGCTTTCTACATGTTGGCCCAATATAGTCAATTGTGCCACTCAGGAGCCCCACCCATGACCAGTGGGGCCACTGGAACAACTGGAGGACCCACTGTTCAATTTCCTTAATCCAGACCTAAAAGGCCCTTTACCCTACAAAGAACCCCACCAAAAACTCCCTTTTCCTTCCTGTTAAGTATGTTAAATGGTATGCAACATCTTTTGAATATAACTCAACCTGATTTAGTTTCTCATTGTTGGTTCTGTCCATTATGTAGGGTTAGTTGATCAAGACCTCCCCAATCACTAACAACAACAACAACAAAACCTTTTGTCTTGCAGCCAGCTAGCCCCACCGCTTACTTTAGGAGATGTGACTAGTTAGGCAAACTGACTCCGTACCCCAGGCTATAATTTAACTGTATCTTCCTTGAAGTCAAGGAGGTTTATGTGCAGCCCTAGGAGAAGCCTGTTATTTTTATGCAAATAAACCAGGGGTAATTATTTGATTGGAACCCCTGGCTAACAACTTTGATAACTAGTCTGGCCAGCCCTCTAATCCTCCTTATCCTAGGTTTGCTGATTGGGCCTTATATTTTCAACTGGTTAATCAATTTGATAAAAACTCGACTAGTTGCAATAAAAATGCTCAATATAACTGAGTACCTCTAAACAAAGAGTCAAGGGTTTGATGTGCACATGAGACCAGTGGGGAATGTAATGTCCTAACTCCATTTTGTACATAAAGCTAGACTTACTCCATTTTGCTAAGAACTTTTGCTAAGGGCTTTCAACACTCCTTTAAGCTCAGCTGAAAGCTGCAGAGTTTAGCAAAAACTGCGAAATCCACAGCTGT
Source organism: Galagoides demidoff (assembly GCA_963574575.1). NCBI lineage: Eukaryota > Metazoa > Chordata > Mammalia > Primates > Galagidae > Galagoides > Galagoides demidoff. Next base: position 28,026 of record CAUYQV010156465.1, on the reverse strand, counting down.
CCCTTATAAGCACTCCCCTTACCCTATAGATCTAACCTTGCAGGTGTTGGCTTTTATGAAACTCGGCTTGCGTTAAGGACTCCCCTGCCCCTACCCAAAGCACCTTATAAAGGGTTTGTGCCCCTGTTCTGGGGGTTGAGAGTTTGGGGTGTGAGCCCACTCTTGACTGCTGGCCAGTAATGGACACCTGCTTAATTTGGACGCAGTGTGCTGGTGTTTCTTTATTCCACTCGCTTCAGGTATAGCAGGGAGAGCTCTTCTGTGGTTCATAGACAAATCTCGTCCTAAGTACCTTAGGATTTATTAGGAAATTATGTATTTTAGGGTTTTTATTTGGTTGTTGCTGTGAGCAGCAGCTTGAATCCCTTATCAAAATCTTTAATAACAAGTCTGCCCCCCTTTCTCCCTCTCTGTGAACAAAATTTTCTGGAAATGTTGCATTGCTGCCCTGTATAGTTATGTGTCTCTATCTCACATTTGTGCTGGGCAACTCCCTAAATTTTGGCATGTCTGGTGGTGACTGGAATAATTGGGAAGAAGGAAGATGCTTCTGAACCTCATCCCATCTCGTAAGTCACCACTCCCTGCTGGCTGGGAGGACTTACCTCCCTTTGAGAAGTCTGGGTCAGTGTCTACCAAAGCAAGGAGGTGCTTTGGTGTGGTGCTCAAACCAGGGGGAGATGGCAAAATGAGAGACTTGGTATGTTGGTAGGCTGCAGTGTTTAGGAGGGAGGGCCCAGGTGTCTTACAAGCACCAAAAATGTTGTCCACCTCCTCCCTTCCCCAGGGAGACATGGATGGAACTGGCATGACATGCCTGGAATTACGACACTTTCCCAACAGTCCTTTTACAACCCTTCCCCGTGACTGAGCCCCTTGGTATCTCTGAGGGTCATGGGATGAAAAGCAGCAGCAGCAAAGGAGGGGGAAACAGAGAAGGCACCTGCCTCCTTGACACTCTTGTGAGGCACCATGGGGACTCAGCTAATTGCCGGACCAAGGAGTCTGTCTGCCTATCACTCAAGCCAATCCATGGAGAAGCAGATGGGAGATCAACAGTTTCACTTTTATTTACAGAAAAGCCAGCAATTCCAGAGAGCAGCAGGGATAGTTCCTCAAAGAACTGTTCAGCCCTCCTCTTTCCCTTTGTTACATTTTATTCTCTCAGTGCAAGTAAACATCAGCAATGTTTACTGACTCATTTTAGTATCAATTAAACAGATTCCTCTTCATAGGTTATAAAGCAACAGAATATCTTCTTATTGTAAAGTGGTGATATCTTCAAAGAATTTTTACTCTAAATTTATAGTTACTCAACACTTCACTGGGTGCACAGAGTACCCTGGGTCCTTGACCAGGACCGTGGATTCTAGTTTCCCAACTTATCTATGACAGTAGGCCTTGGAAGCCAATAAACAATCTCCAGATATCAGCACATAAGCTCACCCAGCCTTGTTAGGGCCTGACCAGCAGCCCTAACAAGGCTCTGTAAAGTGGATGTTTAAGTTATCAGTAGCTGGTAATAAGATAAAGAAACTTATCTACCTCCTGGGGTAGGGTGGGCAATTTGACCCTGGCGCTACTTATTGACAGTGAGCCCAGTGTCATGCTGCTTTCTTTGAGTATTGCTGGGAGGAATCACTGCTCCTCTGGAGCCTGCTACCCTGAGTCTCTATCACTGATAAAATGGAGGTAGAGATCCATCATCCTGTCCTGCTCACTCTGCCTGGACACAAGGCCTTTGCAATGTATATGCAATATAGTACTGGGCACTACTGAGACCACATGTCTCTAGGATGGTACTCCTGGCTCAAGGAGCATCACACCCTCAAGTCGTGGACTGCTGCTTAGGGACCGATTCCAGGAAAAGCAGCTGCTTTTGTACTGGGAATCACACCCTCCTTACACTGGGAACTGCTCCCTGCAGGTGTGTTGGACCCAAAATGGGGTCCAGCCACGATAGCCGCCCCCAAGGAACAGTCACCAGACTCATCAATGCAAAAGCAAGAGGCGAGTTTATTGCTGACGTGTCAGGGTCCCTCAGCCGCTCCGGAAGAAGGACCCCCAACGGCTGTTACAGGCTACTTTTATAGGGAAACATTAGGGGGCGGAGAGAAGGTATAGGGGAGCGGGTATGTGGGGAGTTCTGATAGGAGGATTTGAGTGGGGAGCCATTAAGGTTTGGCACGGGCAGGAACGCGGAAGGCAGAGGCGGGGTGAAACCCTAGGGGCGGGAAAGTCCGGGGAATGAGGCTGCTTCTGATTGGGTGATTTTAGACAAAGCTACTGGGTTCTTGGTGCGTGCTAACAGGGAAGGAGGAAGGGGGAAGGGCGGCGGCAGCTACGGGAAAGCTCTTTAGGGTGGAAAGTCCCTACGGGGCAGTCAGTCACAAAGTGAGGGAGTTCCTTCAGGTGCAGTGAACTTCTAATTCTAAGGGTCTGAGCACTGTCTATAGCCACCACATTTTCAGGAGCATTCCCAAGGCAACACCCAACAAGAGCAGCGCATAGTGACACAAATCAGTATCATCAAACGTTGGCAGGCAGTCCCTGCAGACCATGTGGGGCATCTGATACAAAAAGGTCAGGGAGTGTTTTCCCCCATGAGCAGACGGAGTTATGTCCAAGCCGAAGCTATATTTCTGCCAACTGCATCGATTATGTTGGACAAAATTTTTTGAATTTCTTTATTAAGTGGTAGCTACTGTCACCAGCAGCAACCAGAGGCCGAGATAGAGGAGGAGCATCAGGGGACCTACCTGCATGGGTCCCTCTAAGACAGCCTTACCATCAGATTGTGGGCACAGCTTCAATGACACAACCATAACATGAAACTGAAACTTTTTATTACTTACAGGATCCCAAGCTAAGCAGGGAAGCCAAAGAGAGAAAGGCAGCAGCACTTTGTCCCAGGTCTTATGTAGTAGCAGTAACCATGCATATCCAGGAGAGGACATCCCATATCCAAGGGTCATTGGGATGGAGTGTCCTAATTATAAGGAGTTACTTCCTGTTGGGCATCAAGGGCGGTTAAGTAGTTGGTTGTAGATTCTGAGCTCCAGGGAGGGGGCCAGGCCTAGGCAGCAATCAACTCTTTTTTTTCTCCATTATTCCTGAGGCAATAACCTCATACAACTTACTACAATTGAATCAAGAAGAAACACAAAGCCCGAACAGACCAGTATGAATAAAAAGATGTAATCACTAGTAAAAGTCTATCAAATGATAAAAGCCTGGGACCAGAGGGCTTGTGAATTCAGCCTTACATTTAAAAAAGAGTTAATGCCAGTTTTTCACAGACTCTTTCAAAAAAAAAAAAAACCAAAGAGGAAAGAACATGTCCAAATTAATTTTATGGGGGTGCCATGACCTGGATTGCAAACCCAAAGATGCAACAAGAGAAGAAGACTACAGGCTAACATCACTGATTAAAATAGATGCAAAAATACTCTACAAAATGCTAGCAAACTGTATTTATAGCACATTAAAAGGATCATACACCATGATCAAATAGAATTTATCTCTGGGATGCAAGGATGGTTCAACATAGGCAAGTTAGTAATTCTGATATACCATAGTAACAGAATGAAGGACAAATTAATATACTCATCTTAGTAGATGCAGAAAAATCATTTGATACAGTTCAACATAGTTTCATGATATAAGCTTTCAACAGATGAGGTATAGAGAGTATGCATCTCAACACAACAAAGTATTTATATAACATGCCCTCAGCTAACATCAGACTCAATGGTAAACAACTAAAAACGTTTCCTCTAAGATAAGGAACAAGACAAAAACGCCCACTTCCTCTTCTCCTATTCAAGATTGAAAGAACATTGAAAGTCCCAGATATAATTTCTGTTTGCATAGATCGACAACTCTAGAGATTCTCCAGGGAAAAACCATTAAGACTGATAAACTGAATGAAGTTACAGAATACAAAATCAACATGCAAAGATCAGTTTCATTTTTTGTACACTAACAATGAATTATCTGAAACAAAAATTTTAAAGATCTCATTTAAAATTTAACATAAAAATGATAAAATAATAGGAGTCCTAATGGAATTCAGCTAATGAAGTCAAAGACTATACTAAAAAGTTTAAAATATTACTAAAAAAAATTAAGGAAGACGCAAATAGATGGAAAAACTTGTTTATGGGTCAGAAGACATATTATAAAATACTGTGCAAACATACTATGTAAGGCCGTCTATAAATTCTATGCTAGCTCAATGACTTTTTTTTTTTTTTTACAAAACTATAAAAAATAAACTTAACATTGCTATAGAATCACAAAAGAACTCAACCAAAACAATTCTGAGAAAGAACAATACTGTGGGCATCACATTTCCTGATTTCAAAATACATTACACAGCTACAGTAATAAAATTGGCATGTGCCGGCATAAAAATACACATAACAATCAGTAGAACAGAACAGAGACACCGGTCTTATATACAGCAAATTTTTTTTTTTTGTTAAAATATTAAGGGGGGTAGGCACGGTGGCTTACACCTGTGATCCTAACATTCTGGGAGGCCAGTGTAGGAGGATTCTTCAGCTCAGGAGTTTGAGACTAGCCTGAGCAAAAGTGAGACCCTATTTGTACTAAAATTAAAAAAATTACCTGTGTGTGGTAGTCCCAGCTACTCTCGAGTCTGAGGCAGGAGGATGGCTTGAACCCAGGAGTTTAAGGTTGCTGTGAGCTAGGCTGAGGTCATGGCACTCTAGCTAGGGCAGCAGAATGAGACTCTTATCTCAAAAAAAATATGTATATTATGGGGGTACAAATGTTTTAGGTTACGTGGATTATAAATCCAGTAGAACCTCTGTAAGTTGACCATCCAAGGGACTGTAACAAGCTGTTCAACATACACAGGTGGTCAACATAAGGAGCTGGACCTATTGTACTGATACATACATACTGGACTTTCTTATGCACCTTTTATTAGAGAATATCGCATGAAATCATACATAATCAATACAGTATCACATAAAATCAATAAATTTACTGTTTTTTTATGGTTTAATCATTCTTTCTGAAAAAAGAGTCAGTCTTGGTCTGTTTCTTCTTCACGTTACAAACATGAGTGGAGAAACCTCTCTCAGCGCTGGCCATCCCACTCAGCATCCCTGGGCATTTTTCCACTTCAAATGGCTTCAACTGCATTGGAGTCTGTGCAATTTCTGTGTCATCCTCATTTTCTTCTTCTGCTTCAAAAGCTGCTTCATACACTCTTATGCTGGTCTGTATTTTTGTCAATATTGCTTCTGGGTCACGTACATTACAGGTTGCCACCTCTTCATTCATTACAACAGAACCTTCAAAACCTCCTCCTTCAGACTCTGTTAGGGCAGATGGACTCTCTTATGTGGCCAAAACATCGTGCTCTTGGGTTGTGACAAATCCAGCTTTCTTGAAACACTTCTCTATCAGATCTGACTGAACCTTATTCCAAGGAAAAGAAAGCATTTAGAGCATTAACTGATGGCAGAAAGTGAAGTTACTTTCCCAGACGGACCACAGGTTTGTGTTTTAGTAATGACTTGCTGCAGAAGCTGGGCTCAGTAGTGCATTTTAAACGTTCTGGTGATGCCTCGGTCAAGAGGTTGGATTTTTGAGGCAGAAATTTCAGTGTTACATTTGTGAGATGATTCACTTGTGAGTGGCCAGAACAGTTGTCCACTGTCAGTAGAATAGACCATTTCTTCTTCTTCATTTCTCAGTTGATACCCCTTACCCACTCCTCAAACAGGGCACCAGCCCACCATGTGAATTTGTTTGATCTCTAAGTGATGAGGAGAACCCGCTGAGCCCTCTGGACTGCCCACTGCCTTTTCCTTCAATCGGCAGACAGATGTGTGGGTGGAGCCCCTCCCTCCCACCATGCTGTGCTCTGAGCAATTGGCTTCACCCCTCTGAGCTTCAGTCCCCTGGTGTGTAAAATGGAGGTGACAATGGTACTTCCACAGTATTTTCAGGACTTACTGAAAAAGCAAGTAAAGTGCTCAGCACCCAAGAGGCCCTCAGCAATGGGGGGTATTCTTTTAAAGTGCATCTAACTCTGCCCATCCCACCCCGTTCAGTCCAGGTGAGACCCCTGCCTGGTTTACTCAAAAGCCCAGCCCTGTCGGCTGTTTGGGGGCTTAGCAGACGGAATGGCTAAGGCCGCAGCTGAAACCAGCAAGATACAAGCTCTGCCATCTTGGATAAGTCATTGCCCCTCTCTGGGCCTCAGTTTCTCCATCTGGGGAAGATTATGCAGCTCCAAGGGGCAGCAATAACCAGTACATTTATGGAGCACTTACTGTGTGCTCTGTGATTTGTCTGCTTCCCAACAACCCCATGGGGCCACCAGCCTTATCAACAGCCCCATCGTATAGGGAGCAAGGCTCAGAGAGGGGCAGCCACGTCCACAGTCACACAGCTAAAAGCAGTTTTGTTAAGCTTGACTTTGGCTGTCCTGTCTGAGCAACTTGGTCCCCTGGCGGCACTGGGTTAACTTTGGAAGGGCTTCCCTTACCCCAACCTTCCTCTTCCTTCTCACCCTCCATGGGGGATTCCCCAGGAGGAGCAGCTGCTGCTGACCCTCACCATGCTCAGCTCAGAAGACCATGATGGGGTTGCTTCTCTGCCTGCACCTCATCAGGTGAGATGGACAAGCACAGGGGAGTCAGTCTGTGTGGGCAGGGCATTCTGGGAGCCTGTGCTGGCTCTCTGGGTCTGTGGCCAATAGCCACAGAAAGGGAGACAGCTCCTTCAGCAATCTGTGCCCCTACTATGTGCTTGGTTCTCAGTGAGGCCTTAGGATTGGGATGGAAGAAATGGGGCACATTGCTATGCACAGTGATTATGAATGGCATTTTGTACCTCAAAGGGTGCAAGAGGAGTATGTCCAGATTTAGCTTTGCTGAATTCTGCCTTGCTGAAGTCCCCCAATTTCTGTTCATTTCATGGACCCTGGTGGCCACCTCAAGCAACCATGCTGGTATCACCACTCATTGATTCGGGTCACCTTATGAACTTTCTAATGGCCATTGGCATGTCCCCCACATTAATGTAATCCTTACATTAGTGAATTCCCCAGGGCCTTGTCCTACTTGGGCATCCTGCTAATGAGCCAGATTTCTGGTGCCCTTTTGCCTGATCACACGGCTGGAACATTGGCCACAACTCATGAGTCAGTAAAAACTCAACCATAGAAACTTCAACCATGAAATTGAGCCCACTGAATGGGTTACTTTTGCAATCTGTGATCAGAGTAGCAGTCTTCCAAACTGGAAACTTCCCATTTACCTTGGAACTGCCGTCCAAAAGCCAAGAAGCTCTTTTTTGTTTATAAGGCCTTGTCTAAGTGGCAATAAAATCAAGCAGCTTCTAAGGTGGTTTCACAGTCAGCCCTGTGGAGAAGAATCTTGCTGCTTATGAACTCACTGAGAAACTCTTCTTTTCTCTTTTAGTGTGTTCCTGTACAAACTGTTCCCATTTTATTGTGAAACACAATAAAACTGTGAGCCTTGCTCTCCATATTAAAGAGTTTATCTGACATTGTCTAAGATATTATGGGAACCTACTTCAGGCTTCAAGATTATGTCCTTCAGTCATAGGGACAGTTTTAATGTCAATGAAAAGTAATTGCCCTTTCAAAGGACATTTTCTACTCTGTGGTCCCAGAAATTGTCACTGGAAGGATCTGTGCCTATGTTTCAGGTTACATTCTATGTAAGGCTGTAATGCAGAGAATTTGCTCATACCAACAGCATTCAAGCTTCTATTCTGTATCTTGTGGGCTCAGGCATTCTTATTGATTCCTATTTAGCACATCTAATTAATATTGCTTTTTGCACCCTCTGAGGCATGCTAGGAATAACCTGCTTTGTATTTGGATCATATATATAGCCACCTGGGATTGTTGCACAGTGAGATGTGGGTCTTGAATAAGACCAAACATTCTTCTACTTTAAGACATTCAAGCCACCGTCTCCTCTTTTCCCTTCTTCTTGGGCTATAGTTGGGTTATAGCTTTCATATGAAAGCTATAAATTGGTTTTATAGTAGGGCTTTGTACATTGGATACTTTTTCTTCCATTCTTGAGATACCTTGGGTGGGGAGGATGAGTGGAGGGAGGGTAATTAGTGGAAACAACTACGGTGCATTTTATAAGGGTACATGTTAAATTTACTAAGTGTAGAGTATAAATGTCTTAGCACAATAACTAAGAAAATGCGGTGAAGTCTATGTTAAGCAGTTTGATGAAAATATTTCAAATGGTATATAAAACCAGCACATTGTACCCCATAATAGCATTAATGTACACAGCTATGATTCAATAAAAAAAAAAAAAGACATTCAAGCCTAGAGCTACTGGCCCTAAATTGGTCTCACTATCTGTTTCCATAAGAACTCTTTAGGAAGATGGCAATTCTGATTCAAAATTGTCTCTCATGAGACAATTCCTTCACCCTCTACTTCCTCAATAGTGTCTTGGCTTTTCTCCTCCCAACCCCACAAAGACTCCCTCCTTTGTGACCAAGGATCTTAGAGGTATTGTCTATTGTCCCAACACAATTTTTCCATTTGGGGCATCTTTGAAGCTAGTGGCCATAGTTCAGATGGACCAAAACATGAGCTTGGTCTGGCCATCAAGGTCTGACCTCACACTCTCCTTTAAAATCATATTTTAACTATTACAGGTAGCACTAATGGAAGGATTCTGTGTTTTACTTTTATATATTATTTTATATCTCCTTATGCATGTAGCAAACCAATTTCCTGGAAGTTAAATCTATCATCTCTAAATTCCATTGGTAACTTTTTTAAAAATTAAAAATTTTTAAGGGTATATAAAAGTTTTGGGTTACATAAATCCCTTTTTTTAATGTTTGAGTCACAGCTAAAGGTATGCCCATCATTCAGATAGGGTTCATTGTACCCATTAGGTAGGTTTTTGACCTGCCCTCCTTCCCAATCCCTTGTTGATTGCCACTGAATTTTACTCCCCTTTATGAATGTGTGTGCCCATTGGTTAGTTCCAATTTAATAGTGAATACATGTGGTATTTGTTTTTTCATTCTTGAGATGCTTCACTTGGAGAATGGTCTCCAGTTGCACCCAGATTATTGTAAAAGGTATGAATCCATTTTTTTTATTGCTGAGTAGTATTCTATGGTATACGTATACCACATTTTATTAATACACTCAAACTGATGGACACTTCAGTTGATTCTATATCTTTGCAATTGTGAATTATGCTACAATAAACATTTGAGTGAGATGTCTTTTAGTTAAAAGTCTTCTTTTCCTTTGAGTAAATACCCAATAGCATGATTGCTGGATTGAGTGGTAGGTTTATTTCTAGTTGTTTGAGGAATCACCATACTGTTTTCAATTAGAGGTTGTGCTAATTTGCAGTCCCACCTACAATGTGTACGAGGTCCTTTCTCTCTGCATCCGTGTCAGCATCTCCTGATTTTGGACTTTTTAATAAAAGCCATTCTCATCAGGGTAAGCCAGTGTCTCATTGTGATTCTAATGTGCATTTCCCTGATGATTAGTGATGTTGAGCATTTTTTTCATATTTGTTTGTTTTTTGCCATTTGTCTTTCTTCTTTTGAGAAGCTTCTATTCATGTCTTTGCCCTCTTTTTGATAGGATTGTTTTTTCTTGCTGACTTGCTTGAGTTCTTTGTAAATTTTTGTTATGAGCCCTTTATTTGCTCATGTAGCTTCTCCCATTCTGTAGGTTGTCTATTTGCTCTGTTGATTGTTTCCTTAGCTGTGTAGAAGCACTTTAGTTTAATCAAATCCCATGTATTTTCATTTTCATAGTTACCCAAGATTGCTATTTATATATATATATATATACCAATATTTTATATATAAAAAATAAAAAATTATATATAATTTTTTTTTATCTGTCTCACTTTATCACTCTCCATAGAGTGCTGTGGTGTCACAGCTCACAGCAACCTCCAGCTCTTGAGCTTAGACAATTCTCTTGCCTCAGCCTCCCAAGTAGCTGGGACTACAGGCACCTGCCACAACACCAGCTATTTTTTTTTGTTGTTGTTGCAGTTTGGCCAGGGCTGGGTTTGAACCTGCCACCCTCAGTATATAGGGCTGGTGCCCTACTCACTGAGCCACAGGCACCGCCCTATTGGTATATTTTTCATAAATGCTTTGCCTAGGTTGATATTGAGTTTCTTCTACCTTTTCCTCTAGAATTCTTATGGTTTCATCCCTTAATAATTTAAGTCTTTTATCTATCTTGAATTAATTTTTGTGAGTGGTGAGTGATAGGCAACCTATTTCATTCTTTTGTATGTGGCTATCCAATTTTCCTAGCACCATTTATTGAATAGGCTTTCTTTTCCCCATTGTATGCTGTTGTCTGCTTTGTCAAAGACCAGGTAGTTAGTTTCTTGTAAGTAGATAACAGGTAACTTTTAGCTTTGGAATTGGTTGCAACGTAGCTGCTGTTCTATACCATGCATGACCTTGTGACCACCCAGGAAATCAAAAAATGCCCATTCCATAGCCTTTCATCCTTTCTCTTCCTAAACCATGTGTTTAAATGAGTCAAAGTTGTTTCAGCAAATCCCACATCTCTGACTCTAAGTTATTTATCCTCCCTCTCAGCTGGGTGCTATTGCAGCACATTATGACATTTTTGACACCAGCCACCCAGAGTTAGTATTAGATACCACAAGTTAAGGGCAATGTTATCCACACTGACCTTAAATCAGACACCACATACAATTCAGGGTCCCTTACACAACCAAAATGTCAAACAGAGTTCCCACACCCCTCAGTTTCAGTAGTTCGCTAGATATGATTCATAGAACCAAGTAAACCCCTATACTTGCAATTACAATTTTACCACAATCGCACACATAGGTGAGATCTGGTAGAGTCATGAACTCAGAGCTTTCAGGCCCTAACCTTGTGGAGTCATAGGATAGATAATTCCTTCACAGCCTATCAGTTATTTACAAACCTGGGAGTTCCACTGAGCTTTGGGTTCAGAGTTTTTATTGCAGTTTCATTATGTAGGCATGACTAATGAAAACATAGGCCACATGACTGTAGCCAGTCTCCTGCTCCTTCTTCTTCTTGGAGGTCAGTGTGGCCCAAAGTTATCATCTTCTATTCATGTGGTTGGTCTTTCATTGTCACCCAGAAAGTATCTAGGTGACCACGTTGAATTTCCTTGTTAATATAAAAAGAAATCCTATTATGCAGGGAATTACAAGGGTTTTTGAATCTCCATGACAGTAACTGGAGACAGGGATGAAATATATCATTACGTATACCACAATAAGTATATAAAAATGGATCAAATTGTATACCTTAAATATGTACAGTTTATTGTGTGCCAAGAATTTCTCTTCTCTATAAATAAGAAAGAAATAGTTTTGCCATACAGAAAAATGGTCATGGGGTTCTAAATGGACAAGTTGTGTCTTGGGATTTCTTTTACAAGTCAAATAATTTAATAATAAATCTCAATTATGAGTAGGCTTTTATGTTCCCATCTCAGAATTTTGATTGATCAAATAGAAGAATCCTTAATTCTTAGAAGAATCCAGATTATCCTTATTTATTTGACTTATGAAAAAAGAGAGGCTTGAGAATGTGGATGAATTACACAGAGTTGCACACCCAGTGAATGGGGAACCAGGCACCACAGATTAACCTCATTGATCCCATGTCCCAGGTGCTTTTCCCCATGCCTCTACTTCCTGAGAGAGTCTCTAAATCCTTGCTCCTGAGCCTCCTTGTGTGAGGCACTTGTGATATCAGAGATGGCAGGAATCTGGTGTCCTTTGTCATTACATGTTCCCAGAGTCTTTTCATTAAATGAAACCTCAGATTTAATCCTCACCTATCTCAAAAGCAAAGAGTGCTAGGCAGGTATCCTTCCTTCTGAAGTGAGCTCCCAGGGGAGCCATATGCCACATTCATTTCTAGTTAGTAGATAAGGAAGAAGGAGCCTCCTGGCAAAGTAGGGGCAATTTCAGACCAACTGTCCAATTGATTCCCAATATTCCATTTCAGACAGTGTTGCTAAAAATAGGAAATTCCATTTCCACATGGAAAATATGTCTCCCATGACTTTCACCAACTCTGCTGTGTAGTGGGGCAAACACCACTTTGCAAAATGAGAGAAATGAGAGTGCTTCTTCCTGGACTGAGTGTCAGGGTGAACATGTGGTTTCCTTTCTAAAAGGTGGGGATGGTTCATTGTGCACTGTAAGGTGAGGAAAGATAAACTCACCCATGGGTAACAGAAAGCCCCCCAGTCAAGTCCCTGTTGAATCTTCCAGTTAATACAGATTTTTAGTTCCTCTGAATTCCTTTGCAAACTAAAGTATTTGTTCAAGAAAACATACATATAAAGTGAGGAAAATTATGGCTTGAGGACCCTTTTGAACCTTGAATAGCTGTGTGAAATACTTTATATTTCCATAGAATTTGATTACCCTGGAGTTGTGAATTTTTTCCCCCAGCAGAACAAAAAGATAGGACAGCTCTGTTGAAAAATGTTATCCGCCTCCCACCACCATAAATGTGCTTCTCATCAATAGACTGTTCTAGAAGTCCTTAATCACTAGACTGCAGTTTACCAGTGGCACTTGAGGGGGAGACAGATGTCGGTGACTAAATGTTAAAATTAGTGAGATGGAGACAAAGGGCTCTAGGAATCCAGAAACAGCTGCCTAGTAGATTCCATGGGAGGAAGCGGGCTCAGGGCCGTGGGCTGGACCTTAAAAGGAAAAGACAAAGATGGACAGAAGGAAGTCATAGGAATACCCAGGGCACATGGGGATGATGTGGACTTGGGAGGAAGACGATTTCAGGGTTGTAAGTTCAAGTGAAGCTGTGTGGCCTCATCACCTGAGTCCAGCTGCAGCCCAGCCTTCTTGTGTGTTTTCTGCTCCTTCTAAGTGAGGATGAGTAGATGCCATGGCTAGAATGAGCACCTCATGGACATCTCTGAAATGTCTCATACTGTGACACACCATGCCCTTTCTGTAGTGGACGGTGGTAAGAGGCAGAGAATAGGAGTCGGGTTCCAGTCCTCTAACCCAAACTGGAAAGACATAGTCAGCATAGATGGACTGATGGTCAGGCCACATGCAGCGAGGTCCCTAGATGCCTGTTAACCCAGGGGCTGGGACAAAAGAAGCCAATTTCCATTATCCACCTGCTTCTAGAAGCTGCTTTACAACCAGTCCTTGGGTAGACACTATTATCCAAGGATTATCTGGCCCAGAAACACCTTCCAATTGAAGGCAGAATGTCACCACCCAGCCACAGCAGCTGCCACAAAGGTGGTATGGAGGACGGAAGAGCAGGGAAGGCCCCTTGAGGGCCTGGTGGAGGAGTCTTTATTGGCCCATCAATTACTATCACCACACAGGTCAGATGAGGAGGTCCCATCTATTGTGAAGGTAATATCCTATTTCTTCCAGTAGTAAGTAATCCTTTTTTTTTTTTTTTGTAAGTAGTCCTTCTTAAAAAGGAATTTTTTATTTGCCAACCAAAATAGACTTAAGAAATCTTTCATGAAAATGTCCTCCTGTCTTTACACAAGCATCCTCTATGCTTTATTTTGGGGCCATTGCCTCCACCACTATTTTCTAACATCACCAAGTGAAAAAAGACCCCTGATCCTCTTAAGTCTCCTTTCTCTAATTTCAGGTGGACCCAAGAACAAAGGAAAACTATGTGTTTTCTGGGATTGCTCCCTTGCTGAGGAAAAATCTAAATGAGGAGAAAGTGGGACACGTTGGTTGCTTCTGTCTGGACAGCCACCCTTGTTCCAGCTTCCTGCTGGAGACAAGGACTGGAGGTATGGTGCAAAAAACGGTCGGTCTACTAAATAACTGTGACTGTCAAGTAAAGTCTCTGGAAACAACTATGCCATTTGGATGGCCTGGCTTTGTTTGCATGAGGACTGGGAGTTACCTAGGAATAAGTCTATGTGTACTGATTATGAGTGTGTCTGTGAGGGTATATATTTCCTCAGGAGATTTGTACTTATTTGCACAGCACAGTCCAAGTGTCACTTTTCTAAAAACAAAATCCCAGTACTACTGTGTGCTTTACATAAAACAATTTCATGCGTTCCCCTCTCCCCCAGCACAAATACAAGAGGAGGTTTGAATAATACCTGCACTCTCGAGATAGAGACAGTGTAGAGATTATTGGCCCAAGCTCTAACCCTAAGAAGGGGCAAATAAATGCAAATGCAGGCCTAGATTCCAACGTTGATGCTCTGGGATACTGAACTGAATTCATCACACTCATCCACGGGGTACCCTGTCCGCACGCCATGGAATTCTATGTGCGCACCTAGAATTACTACAGCCAACAGAGATCCCAAACACTATCATTATAAGGTGGCCTCAGAAGTCACAGGGTAGCTACAGGTACATTTTACAGTAGACTTCGCCATAGTCATTAATGTGAAACACACATAGAAAGCTCTCAGGATTCTAGTCAGTTCACAGATCTGAGAGATGGGAGGCACCACACAGGATGGTGAAGGTTAACATCTGTCAGTGCTAAGGTCATCCTCAAGACTTGACCTAAACCACAGAAGGGAAGGAGGTATTGTGTGATAAGCCCTGTGATAAGTCCATTAGCATTGATGCCCACAAGGGACAGTGCCAAATAAGAACTCAAAGACCAACTTGCTTATTAGCTGGAAGCCCTGATAACACCCTAGGGTAAATGTCCCAGAGAGCCGGGTTAGAGTAAGCCAGCACTCATCACACGCTGAACCCCGCACCACAGTGTCCCTGTGTCAGAGGCTTGTGGGAGTATGAGCAGAAGCTGATCCATGGAAGGGAAGACTGGGAGGAGAAATACCACAGGACCACTGTGATATTGATCTGCAAATGGTAAGTAGAAGAAGTCAGCATTTTCAAATCTTTTTCATTTAATTATCTTTACAACAGAGGCTTGCCAGGTAAATATCATTAAAAATTTTGCCTGGAATCAAATTCAGTCTCCCAATACATGTTTCTCAGTTAAAGTAAAAAGTCTTCTAAGAAAGGATGGTCTGTGAATATAGTGTAGCAGGGAAAGAAATGATCTTGGAAGGTTATCAATAAAGTAGTGGCAATTCACCTTGGCCTCCTGGTGGGCAGGAGGAGTCCCAAGACTCTGTCACTGAATCACAGGATGCATGCTAGTGTTGACTTTCTTTGTGGTTTTCCCATCGGGTAGGTGACCTGCAGCTAGACAGCCAAAGGCTCTGTTTCTCATGTCTTTCTTGTTCCTCTCATGTGCCTTTCCCCTTATCCCATGTCTACATCAAGCAATGTCCCCTGAATAGTGCATGACCAACACCTGCTAGGTAATGACAGTCACTCTGTGTCCCCTAGTTCCAACTGGGGACCCATAGCACAAGCTTGCTGATACCAGAGCAGAAGGGGATATGCCATCACATAGCAAAGGGAAACCACCTGTCTGTCAGAACCGGAATTTTGCCGTTTTGACTTCTTTATTTTCCCAAGTGAAATTAAATGTGAAAATCTGAACGTGGATATTACAGCTGTCTCATACATCTTCCTTGGTGGGGAAATTTCTACTGAGAGTATATTACCAGCTGAGACCTATTCCAGACATTATTTAAAAAGAAAAATAATAGCATCAGTTACAGATTGTGTTGTAGTTTTTTTTTTTTTCCTCAGCAGATTTTTTTTTTCTTCTGTTTTAGAAAAACTTTTTTAAATTTCCAACCAAAGTGGGACCCAAGAGGTACAGCCTCTGGGAGGAACTGCTGCCTTTTGGCCTGAGTAGGTTTGCTCTGTTCTTGCTTTGGGTTTCTTTCCCTTGCCCACTATTTCCCATCAGTATTCTAATGTCACCAAGTGAAAAAAAAAAAAAAGCCTTGTGTAAGCAGGACAGAGCATGGCCTAATGCCTGTGGTAATTTCTTTTTTTCTGTAATTGTGAGTGGTCTCAGGAATCAGGGAAAATGGAATGTATTCTAGAATCACTCCCTTGCTAATGAATAATCTAGATGATAAGAAATCTGGCTCTATCTTAATGACTTTCCTGTGGAGAGGCACGGGGATTACAGTTTCTTGCTCTGAAGGAGGATTGGGGGTTGGACGATAGAAACTGACTTTTCAGATAAAGGACTATAACTCTATTCAGTAGTCCCTGGAGTCAACTGTGTTCCCTGTAGGGGATGATGGGTTGTGTGCGTAGTGCATAGGATGGATGGAGTATGTCTATGTGTGAATCCATGGGGCATGATTCTGCGCACATGCTTGGCTTGGGGGTATGTGTGTGTGTGTTGGTATGTTTATGTGTTTCCTTAGACATATGTTCCCCCAGTTACCAGTGTCTACATTTTCAGTTTAAAATTCCAATCATTACTCTAGTATAGGAAATTTTACGGAATTGGAAGTTTTTCGTGTCTGTGCTTCACTGCACCCTGAGTGTATCTCCACTAACCTGTGGGCAAAACAAAACCTAATTTACACCTAGGAAAATGTTCATGGGGTCCTAAAAACATCAGATTGTGTTTCAGAATCCTTGGTAATGAACACGTCAGCAACAGCTTCACTTAGTGTTAAATCTCACTTCTTTATAGGCCTTGCTATTTCCTCATGCTATTTGAGCAGCCACGGTGGACACCGTTCACAAGCCTTTTTAGGAGGGGCCTCAGGCTTAGTTTGCTGCATCCTGTCTACAGCATGGAGAGTGGGACAGCTCTGTTCTTTGCATTTAGACCCCAGTATAGCCTCTTGCTGTACCCAGTTCTTTTAGGAAAAATGAAAAGGAGGTGCTTGAAGGCAGAGTTGGCAGCGGGGAAATTACCCCAACTTTCTCCACTGAGGTTTGATTCTTATCTTTAGTTAATGTGGCCCCAAACAGGAAATACCATGTTATTGTCTCCCAGCATGGAGCCTAGTCTAGTCATAGGGTCTCTAGGAGGGTGAAGGGTGGACCGTGCATTATAGGGTGGGGAAACGGGAACTTAGTGTGGAACAGGACAATCTCCAGAATGTTCTTTTTTTTTTTTTTCCCAGAATGTTCTTGTTGAATCTACCAATTGAAATAGGTTCAGGTTTGCTTTTGAAGGTTTTTGCAAAAAAAAAAAAAAAAAAAAAAAAAAGTCAAAGCTTTTTGTCACTATGAACATAAAATGAGCCAAATTATGGCTTGCGTTTCTTTTTGGAGAGTCCATTCTGTAGAAATAAATCATATTTTTATAGGATTAGATTGCCCTGAGGATGTCTATCTCTTCCCCACAAAACAACACCAACAGAGAGAGCTTGATTTTTAAATGTCAAAACCCTAATTTGATTCCATTTGAGAACCCTGTGTCCAGCTGCCCCTGGTCACCCTACATGGCCAGGAGGAATCCCAGATGACATGTGTGAAGAGGCTGTTGGCAAAGCTGCTCACAGCAACTCTCACAGTCCCACTTGTCTCATCTCCTGAAATGAACCAGGCCTGGTATATACCCCTGAGCAGCAGGGACAGAGGTCGCTGCTCTTCTCAGACCAGCACTGCTCTGGTCCCCACCCTCTGGGCAGGCCCCAGGCTGTTCCTGTACTCAGGCCTGCCAAGTCCCCTGCCCTCCAAGTCCTCCTCTGACTCAGTGCAAACTCTGACAGGTTCCCTTTATTTATGTGGCAACAACTGCTTACCTCACTTGAGCAGACTAAGGGAATTTAGATACCTCACTCTTTGTAAAAGCGTGTTCATCTTCATTTATTAGAGAAGTTATGGGTTTGTTGTGATGGTCAAATATTTCCCCCATCTGCCTCGCCCAAAAGTTCAGGTCAGGAAAACCTCCTTGGCATAGCACCTCAAGTCGTAGGCCCCAGTACAAACATAGGCCCATGACAGGTGCTCCCTGGGTTTTGACTGATCAGTTAATTGATCAACTGATTGATTCGGGTAAGTGGCAGTATATCCTGGCAGTTGCAGCCAATGTTCCCACACTACAGAAAAAACGATGATGGAGAGACACAGAAAAGGGCAGGCAATGCCAGGCACAGGGGGCCATGGAGACAGTGGCTGCCTCTGGAAGGACCAGGGTGACACAGGTGGCCTTTCCTGGCTATAGTTAAAGAATTGAAGCTGGATAAGGGGCCCTGGAGATCCACAACCCATTACTCACTGCAGAGGTGAAGTAATGAGGTTCTGAGACAGAACTACAGAGATGAGGAAGAATTGGGTTCTGTCATTGGGTTATAAGATGCCAGGAGTAGCAGGGCCCAAGTTTACTTTCTTTTCCCAAGGCCACCTAGTAACCATCACTGCTATGGTACATGCAGAGGCAGGCTTTTTACATGAGGAGTAGGACATCAATCGGTACACAATTTGTTTCCCATTTTCATCTCTTCCTATTCTATTTCCTATACATCAACTCCTTTTTGGAGACTCTTTCCCATTCCCTCTTTCCCTCTTTTCATGACTCTTCATCCTAAAGGATCTGGTCTCATCAGGCAGTTGATGTACTTGCATCTTTAATACCTATAACATCTCCCTGCATCCTGTGGAGCCCGCTGGGTCTCACACCTCCTCCCTCCCCAAAGACCCCTACAAACTCCCCTTTCTGGGCCTCCCCAGGGGTCCTTGCCCCTTTCTGGGCCGCACACTCCAGGTAAACCAACACCTGGCAAGGCTGTGATGTGCAGGGCTCAGCCTGGGCCTCAGGGGAGCTGCAGCTGACACAGGGTTGGGAAGCTTGAATCAGACACAAGGCCCCACCAGGGACTGACCCACCACTTGTCCTCCCCAAGTCAGCTAATGCTGCTCCAGCTATTTTGTCTGTGAATTATATGTATTTAGAATCATTTTTAGAGAAATTCTGCATTTAATTCTGAACTTTGTCCCCTCAAACTGTATCTATTCCAGTAGTCCTTAAAAACCATTTTTTTAATATAAAGTAAAATGCATTTGCAGAATAGTATGAAAACATCTTAAGTTATGATGAGATAATCACTCTAGTGACTATCATCCAGGTCACACCCTCTCATGTCTCCGTCATTTAGTCTTAGTTTTACAAGTGACTACAAATTTAGGACACGAGATATGTCCTGCATCGTTGTCTTTCTAGGTACTTTCTTACCTGAAGTTTATTTCTCTGTAAGAGATCCCCACCTCTCCCATGTCCAAAATCTTGGAAATAGGAATAAAACCCTAACTTGATTCCATTTAAGAGCCCCATGTTGAGATGCCCCTGATCACCCTCTAAGGCAAACAGGAACCCTGAGGCTGTGTGAAGGGCTGCTGGGCTTGCTGCCCTCATTGGTTCTCATGGTCCCACTGACCTCATTGCCTGGAATCAACCAGACCCCAGGAATGTTCCCTTGGGCAACAGCAACAGAGGACCCTGCTCCTCTCAGATGCACTGCTCCAGCCAGACAGTGCTGTCCTGCTCCCCACCCTGCAATCAGGCCCCAGCCTCTTCCCTGTGCTCAGGCCTCCCAGGCCCCTCCCCTCCCAACCCTTCCCAGTCCTCTGTGGCTCAGTGCAAACTTTGGAAGGTCCCTTTATGTGTGTGCCCCAAATCCACCTGTTGTGGAATCCCTGTTACCTCACTTGCGGTGAATTTGGACAAGTTGCTTTACCTCTCCTTTAATATCCATCCTCTCTAAGAGGGTAGAAAACTTAATGGGGTTGTTGTGAGGATTAAATATTTTTTGAGTTCCTAAGAACATCCCAGGCACATGACAGTAACTGGACACATGGAGTTAGCTGTCCTTCTCTTCTACAGAACTCAACTCCAGGACCATGTAGGGTGCTCGCCAGGGTGCCTGGAGTAGATAATTCATCCATGGACTGATTGGACAGGGTAGCCTTATATCCAGAGTCATTTTTCCAATATCCCCATGTTGGAGAACAGTAGGATTGGTGATTGACAAAGAGAAAGGAAATGAATAGTAACTAGGAGACAGAAATTAGAAATGAATAGTGAAGAGAGAAGAAAAGATGGGGCATCCATATCATGCACAGGGGACAAGGGGACAGTGGCTGCCTCTGGGTGGAGCAGGACAATGTAGCCACTCCTGCCTCATCACAGTTGCAACATTTGAGAGTGGGAAGGGGCCCCTGTAGATCCCAGATTTATCTGCTCATTGCAGAGGAGAGGCTCTGGAGGCCCTGGGAGAGAAGTGTGTAGATGAGGGCAGAATGGGGCCTAAGGTGAGGTGTTCTCCTGCCAAACTTGGAGCCCCAA
This sequence comes from Galagoides demidoff, assembly GCA_963574575.1. Classification (NCBI taxonomy): domain Eukaryota; kingdom Metazoa; phylum Chordata; class Mammalia; order Primates; family Galagidae; genus Galagoides; species Galagoides demidoff. The sequence continues at coordinate 7,803 of CAUYQV010156465.1, read as the reverse complement.
GTTCTCACGCCATCCCTCCTTCTCTTCCTTCTCCTTTCCCAAGGCCACCCCATCACACCACTGCAACTGTACATGCAAAAGGTTACTTTGCAGATTTTGAGGACTCTGACAAACAGCATTCTGCCTGTAATATCACCTCTTTTGTGTCTTTTCATGCTTCCTGATTCTTAATCATAAGCCCCTCTGTGTAGGCCCTCCCCATTCACTCTTTCCCTCCTTTCATGATCATCATCCTGAAGGTCAGGTCTCATCCAGGCCATGGATCCTTGGGCCTTCACTCTAAGTCTCTCTCTAGCATCCTCCCCTCTTTCTTGGCATTACCCTGGTTTCTACCCTGCAGGCTGCAGCTGTGACCCTTGGTGAGCAGCTCTGGATGTTCCAGGCGGGGAGCTGGGTAGGGGATCTGGGCCTCCCTTTTGGAGGGACCCCTGGTGAGTCTGTATCTGCTCTGGGCCCTATCTGCACAGGGGGCCTCTGGAAGATGCAATTGTTCTTTTTCCTCCAGATGCCAAGATGTTCTTTAGTCCTATATCCAGGAGGAGAAATGGAGGACAGAACTGGAGCAAAAGAGAGAGAGAAATCTGAGTGTGGAGGGGCAGCAGCAAGAGGGGAAGGAAGACAAGTGCACATGTGGGCAATGAGTCTGTGACTCTCGTTGGCCCAGCAGGAAAACCCGCAAGTCTGAAGAGAGCACTGGAGGGGCTGGTCTGGGTGTGACTTTGCATATCTTTATGAAAGGGAGCTAAGACTCAGGCAGGCCAATGAAGGCTGCCCTGAGGACATCCTACAAGGGAATGGGCACTCACAGCTTAGAAGTCCCTAAGGCTGCTTGGCTAAGCCCCCTGCAGGCTGCTTTAATCAAGGGAGTGGCTATGGGTGCTGGTAGGGACATCTTGTGCAAGACTTCCTGGGGGAGGGGTCTCATCGCCTTCCTTGTGGACAGTGCCACTTGAGTTTATCAACATCTGCCTCTGTAGGATCTAGTCCTGCCTTCCCAACACTCTAAAGGCAGCAAGAACCCCTACCCCCAGTTAATTGTGAGGAGACATTGGGGCTGACTCTGTTTTGAGGCACCCTAGGGCCCTTGTCATGCAAGCAAGCAGCCCACCCAGCCCAACTGTGCCTCCCTGTGGGCACTTAGGATGTCCTGGTACCGAGTGGGGAACACCACGAGGTCTGAGACCATCTGGGCTATGCCCAAGCCCTGGAGACCCCCAGCCTCTGTGGAACACCATGTTTCAAGATGAGCTTCTATATATTTTTCACATACATGTAAAACTCAAAGAAAATATACACATACACACACACAAAATGATTTCACCCTATTCTTTCTTGAGATATGTTAAGGTGGTAGAATTTCAAGTTACTTGTGCTTATTTTAGAAGTCAAATTTATCAGTAAATGTAATTGCTTTAAAACAGCAATGTTTTCTGTGTCCTTCCCACATGGAAGTTTCTTTAAGCCATAAAATTTACTTTTTATTAGCATTTTTTAATTGAAAGACAGAGGTGTGGCAGTGGTTTTAGAGGGAGTAATGAAAATTAGCAGCAAAAGAAAAGGGCTCCGGGAAGCAGCTCTTAATTTCCCCTGCAAGTCTCCTAATTGTGCAGGCTGAATCATGTTGAGGGTCTGGATGGAGGGACAGGGTCACCTCTCCCACCCCTGTGGCATCAGACCTCCTACTCCTCACAGGGCGAGGTGCAGAGGACTCTGCCTTTTCATCCTGGGATCCTACAGAGCTCCCCTTTCCTCTGCATCTGTTTCACCATCCAGAGGACCTGTTACCTGAAGGCTGCCCAAGTGACTGCCTGGACTAATTTTCTTCAATAGGATGTTTATAGACACTCTCTGTAGACATACAACACCCTCATGAGAGTGCAGAAAGCAGGCCTCAGTACCCCATGGACTTGACTCCCTGTCACCTTCTTCATCCTGCATACCCACCCACCCCAAGGAACTTCTCCTCCCTCTCTGCCTCCCCAGTGATCCCAGGGCCTGTGTCTGTGTTGCACACTCCCACAATGGGACACGGGAAGAAGGTGACATATAGATCCCATCCTGGCCCAGAGAGGACCCAGAGTCACAAATTTGGGGAAGATTAAATCAGAAAGGAGTCTTCTGTCTTCTCCTGACATGAGCTAGTTTAGTAACAGGATCTGAGCCCAGCCCAGCAGGCACCTGGCCCTTGCTCTTGGCCACTGTGCTCTGCATCTTTCTGTATTGTGTCCTCTTGAGAGTAATTTCCCCACATAATCAACCCCTTAAATGCATTAAAGTGCACACCATGCTGCAGGGTTCCTCTTTCGACTCCTGTGGCAAGTGATGAACAGAAGAGTGACCTGGGAAAAGATTATTAACACCTTCCCATGGTCTTCTGCCAACAAGATGTCAATAGGCATCTCTATTTTGAATGTATTGGGCAGGATATTGCCTCAAAGTTATGATTAAAAAAAATCACAAAGGGTTCGAATACATAAGTGTTTGCATTCAAGGGAATCCACTGTCCTTTCCCAGAAGTGGATCAGCAGCATTGAAATCCCCATCTGGCAACACGACAGGGTGGAGCCACAAACATCATCCCCTGCCAACTGGTCCATGGGGGGTGCTGTGGAAATGAAGCCCTTAAATAGATTCCAGAGTCAAGATTATAGTTTATACAGCAGGCACTGAGGACGTGAACAGGGAGGTGACGCTTGGAGCTGGTGTAGCCACTGCCCACTCTCACTGAGGCCTGAGTCCAGGCTGCTCAGACAGTTGGTAGGACTTAAGTAAGAGAGACAGACTCTGGGAGCTTGGAGGCTTTGTGCATTGAATGACTTAAGCACTGGTCCAACAGGCCAGTTCTTTTCAGTTAAGTAATCTTAACTGCTTATCTTCTCAGTTTGGTCAGTTGAAAACACAGCTTAGTTTCTGTGCAACTGTCATGTGGGCAGTTGGTTTGGAATGTCCTGGGTTCTGAGTCAGTTGGGAGTCAAGGAGTTGGGGAGGTCACCTGACCACAGGGAAGTCTCACCACAAGGCAGCTGATAGAATCAAGTGCTGGGGAGATGGATGCAAAATTGGTCCTGGTCTTTCAGCAGGGCTGCAGTTGAGGGAAAGACACTGCATTTGGGGTCAGGGATTGAAATGTCAATCCAGGGGTTGAGTCAGAATTTGGGCCACTCTCTGGGGCCAGGCACCTCCTGCAGGGAATCACCTGTTTCCCAGCATCAACCTTGGGTGGAGGAGGATTTGGGGAAGGGATTGAGCAGAGTCCTAGGTATTGTATCCAGGGAGTGTTGTAGTGGTCTCAGGTGTTCAGGGATCTCTAGGATACCAAGCATATCCTCTGTCTTAGACCTATTAGTCATCAGTGTTGTGACTCTGGGACAGTCACTTAGTCTCTGTAAATTTCATTGCCCTGAACCACAAAATGGAAGTCACAGCCCCTATTCTGCTCAGCCTACATCATACGGGCTGGATTCTTTTCCATGAACTGTAAAGTGTCCTAGTCCTATCCATGTGGCAAAGTAAGACTCCATACTCCCCTGTCCTGTCACTTTCCATGTCCTGTTTCGAGTTCACCACTGCTGTGTGTCTAGCTTATTCATCCATAAATTGAATACTTAATAAGTAGTACTTGTAAAGCACATGTCATTTTCTTGAAGCTTTGTCTGCATCATATAATGATAATAAGCAGGCCCTATTCATATTTCCATGTCCCAGAACAGGGAACTGAGAGCAGAAGAGCTAGAGAACCTTCCTAGGAACACTTGGCTGTGATTTCAGGTCCTCAGGTTCTAGCACCCAGGTTCTTGGTCACTATGTTGTGTTGACTTTCTACATTATCTAAATGAAGTAATTATTCCCACACTTTCTACATTATCTCATCTGAACAAAGCCATGAGTCCCACACAATCTGCCTATGCAGTATATTTTAAACATACACCCAATGGCAAGACCTTCCTAAGTCCTGCTTTAGTGAAGGTGACTCCTCTAGATGAGGTTCTAGGACCTTGTTGCAAGAATAGAAAAAAAGAAAAGCAAAAGCTAAGTGAGTCAAAGTTTGCACGTGATGATAGATTCTCAGTCAAGCAAACATGTTGCCTGTCCCCAGGAGTCATTCCACAGCATCTAAAAGAGCACCTGGCCAGATACAAGCGTTGAGCCTTGGCTACTCTCCCATACACCCTGCTCCAGTGAAGGCCTAGTGGGGCTGCTTTCACTGAACTGATTGAGATAGGCTTTCTGTTAGCCAATAGTTTGCTTCAGCTATTCTCTATCAGTAACAACGTCAAACAATTTCCTGTAATTTTTTTTTTCAATATTTGTGCTAGGGAAAAGGCTTTTTGTTCTAGGAAAGCTCCAAGTCAGGGTAAATACAGATAGTTTAGCAAGTTTGATCTTACAGGGTCCACCAGACAGGTTGTTTAGTGAAGATTTTCTAAAAACAAGGCTTTGAGGGAGTTCCAGTCCCATCCTGCTCTGTCCAATGGCTGCCAATTTGCTGGTTTACACCATAAACATGGTATTTGAGTTTTCAAGCTACTTTGGGATTACAAGACAAGGGATGAGGATAGGACAAGTTAAAACAGTACAAAAATCATGGTTCTTACTAAAATTCAGGTTTTTGTTACTTGGGGACTGTTTTTGCTTGTTTATTTGTTTGGAATCAACTTTCTCTCCATTCCCACAAGTTACAGGGTGTACAGAGATCTGAAAATGGTGGTGGTGGCAATTTTTAACAGTTTCCTCACTTCTCTATTGGAAGAGAGATTTTTTTTTGGAGGTCTTTATCCTGACATGTCTGCTAAAGTCAGTTGTTAAATTATGTTCTATGGAATATCCTCTGACTATTTTGGGACGTCTGTAATAGTTGCAATGCAGTGTAAATTGTATCTGAGATGAAAATTTCTCTTCTAGTAGAATGCATACTATTAGGTGAAATAGATAAAATTAAATTTAAATACAGGGTGTCCATAAAGTTCGTGTGGAATTTAAAATAGTTGTCTGATGGGACAGGGGAGGATGGAGATTTACTCTGCCACATGGACAGGGCTAGGACACTTTATAGTTCATGGAAAAATAGTTTAAAATTGTCTAGTTTGAATTGCACATGAACTTTATGGACACCTTGTATAGAAGAGGGTCTCATTTTAAGGGGATTTTCTTAAAATGTATTTTAAGAAATATTGAATAAAATGACCTGGTATGTGTCATTATAGAAGTTTTGAGATACACAAAAATCAAGAAACATGTAATCTGCTCAGAATGAAACAGATGATGCCCTCCCAGCAACACCAGTAAGCCCAGCAATTCTAAACTTGCCCGTGTGAATCAGAAAAGACACTGTCAATGATGTTTCTTGAAAGTGAAATAATGGACCATAACACGTCCATCTCAAAACTTTTGTAGTGACCCACATCCTTGTGGTTAATATTGGCAGTATCTTATAGCTAAATTTAAATTGTTAGGAGTTCATTTGTTTTTCTCCCCCTCCAATTTAAAACACTTTATTCTACATAAAATTTTACAGCAGTTGGGCTTAGATGTTTAATTTATATATACTTACAGAGAGACAGTAATACTAATGAAGTTAAATGTACACAATGGATTTGTTCTAAAAGCCAAGAGAAAATTTATAAATATTGACCAGAAGCAATGTTTTTGAAATTTATAAATATAGCTGATCCTTGAACAATGTGGGAATAGGGGCACCTACGCCCTGTGTGGTCAAGCCTGAGTGATGATATAATCAGTCCATTAACATATGTTTTATATGCATTATATACTATATTCTTACAATAAAGTAATCTGGAGAAAAAAATGTTATTTAAAAAATCAAAAGGAATGTTATAGAAAGTCTGGCCTTTGTCCCTAAGACCACATCAGAAGAATGAGGACAGATAGTTTGAGGAGAAGAAAAGAGAAGTTTATTAATTTGCTGGCAAATGAAGAAATTGTCAAACTCCTGACTTAAAAAGACTGATGTCCCGCTGCTGGGCAGAGACAGGAGATTTGACAGGGAATGGTTTGATTAATCCCTTTGTCAGCTAAAAAAATCTCATAACCTTCACCCAGACAATTCCCCTGAGCCATCTCCTGAGATTCCAAGAATAAAGGACACTCTCCTGACCCTCCTGACCACTGGTCTGATATAGGGATGCAGCTTTTAATTCCCAAATACAGTGTACGAGGTTTTAGAGAGACAAAACATTTTTTTCCATTTTCAGGCCATTATTCCTATTGTATGGAGAAAATATATTTGCTATTTCTTAAGTGGAAGTGGATCATCATAAAAAGTCCTTATCTTTATTATCTTTAAGTCAAGTAGGCCGAGGAGGAGGAAGAGGAGGGTTTGGTCTTGCTGTCTCATGGGTAGCAGAGATGGAGGAAAAAACCCGCACATCATGGACCCTGCCATTCAAACTCAGTGTTTCAAGGGTACTCAAGATATTTCTGAAAATGCAATTGATTTTGAAATTTCAGTTCAATGTTGAGTTAAAACATTTGACTCAAGGTTTGTAGTAACCTCTGCATCATTAGTAAAAACCTTGTTTCTGCAAAAATTAAACAAAAATATAACCAGATTGAAGAGGTGAAGCCAGGTGTGAACAGGATGGGAGAAGACTCCTTCTACATAAAAACCCAACATAGATCAATCTCACTTCGGAATTGAGCCACCTTTGGGAGGTGAGTAGAAGAGAAATGAGCCCAATCTTATTTTGCTTTTACTTCTTATATTTCTACAAAAATTCAATATAGGAGGGCAAGGTCTCAGGAAGTGAATACGCTATTAATGCAGCAGGAGTCATCTGAGACCAACTCAATGCCAAGCACAGCAGGTGCACTTGGGGCCACTGGGTCCTCTGTTCCAGGACCTATAGGCAGGACTAGATTTCCAACCCAGGCTGGAGATGTGACATGTTCTTTCTTTTCTCAATCAACTCACAGCTTGGGCTACTGTACGCTATGATGAATGAATGTTCCCTGATGATTTCATTTAACTTGTCAGCTGCTGCTGTAGGTTTGTGCCTCAGCCAGGTTGGACCAGCAATGGAGCTGAAGGAGCCTTGAGACTAGATCCGTGATGTCCTGTAGAAATATAATGTGACCCACCTATGTAATTATACATTTTCTAGTTGCCATAATAAATAAATTACAAAGAATCAAATTAAAATGATTTTAATTAAGGGCTGGGCACCATGGCTTATGCCTGTACTCCTAGCACTTTGGGAGGCTGAGGCAGGTAGATCACCTGAGCTCAAGAGTTTGAGACTGGTCTGAGCTAGAGCAAGACTCTGTCTCTAGAAATAGCAGGGTGTTGTGGTAGGCACCTATAGTCTCAGCTACTCAGGAAGCTGAGGCAAGAGAATCGCTTGAGCCCAAGAGTCTGAGTTTGCTGTGAGCTATGATACCATAGCACTCTAATGGGGGCAATAAAGTAAGACTCTGTCTCAAAAAAAATGATTTTAATTGGTAAAATTTTTGTCATTTGAATGTGGATTTACATTGATGACACAAACTTTTTTTTTTTTAATTAAGTCCAATACACATAGATCTTGGATACATTCATGCATATGTGGGGTACAATCTGCTGATTTTTTAAATACAATCTAACATGATTACATTTAACCCATCCACATAGCCTTCACCTCAATTACTTGATTGTGACACAAACTTTTTTTCTTTTTTTTTTTTTTTTTGAGATGGAGCCTCAAGCTATCCCCCTGGGTAGAGTGCCATGGCATCACAGCTCATAGCAACCTCCAACTCCTGGGCTCAAGCGAGTCTCCTGCCTCCGCCTCCCAAGTAGCTGGGACC
>CAUYQV010156459.1:0-17352 GCA_963574575.1 Galagoides demidoff | reverse complement strand
CCCAGCTACTTGGGAGGCGGAGGCAGGAGACTCGCTTGAGCCCAGGAGTTGGAGGTTGCTATGAGCTGTGATGCCATGGCACTCTACCCAGGGGGATAGCTTGAGGCTCCGTCTCAAAAAAAAAAAAAAAAAAAAAGAGTCTAACTATCCTGCTTCACCATCTGGGGTCAACTAAAGAATGTCATATAAATGCTAGTCATTATTAGATGTGTTGCCAAAACAACAACTTGGACTTGATTTTCATTCTTGCCAAAAAAAAATCTGTCTTCTTTTCTGTACTAGAAGCAGTGGAGCCTGCAGAAGGGAGGCCCCTTGAGGTCAGGGAAGGAAGCCCAAACTTTCTTGATGTCACCAGTGACCCTCAGGGAGCTGCAGCAGAGACTGTACTGTCCACAAGCCTTGTCCTGGGGGTGAATCCCACTCCCTGGAATAAGTTTATTGCTGCTATAAAGACAGGTCCATTTTGTCTTCTTACAGAGGACTTTAAGCAGAAACACCCTTCCTATTTAATGGTTAATGTTATAATTCAACTTTAGCTCCCAAAATCAGACAGGAGCTCAATCTATAAAATTCTCTTTTGAACACCATACCAGTGGTTTTCTGTTGTCCAAAGAGAAAATCCTAATTCCTTAGTTAGGCAAGCATGGTCCCTTCTAATTTTCTCCCAGTCTTGTCTTTTAGCCCATATCCAATTATATCTATCTGTGAATATTAATCTTTCTCTCTACATAACAATCTACTGACCTAACTTCCTTCCCATCTATCCATTTATCCAGATACCTAAGTATTCTTGAAAGGGAATTATTCCAAGTCACAGAGCGACACACTGATGCAAATTGTACCTAAAACAGTATATTGATTTATGAATTTATTGACTGTAATGGCCACATGAACTTGTTCGGATATAAAACATAAATGGTCAGATATGACATATACATTCTCAGCATGGTCAGAAGAAGCTCTAAACAGCATTCTCTTCCTTCAGAGCCACTATTTCTGGCTCTAAAAGGTTGGATTTTGAGATGCCTTTTTAGATTGCTCTGGCTTGCAAAGATCTCCACTCACCTTGAAATTCTCAGATACTCACTTATTGTTCACTAAAAGTTTTGCATTATCTGTCATTAGGTTGGACGTTCTCTGTCTGTCTTTGTTGTTGTTGTTGTTGCTCCTGGTGAGTTGATGGCCATATTCAAATGGTCAGATAGCAGGGAGGATCCCTGCTTGAGTTGATGCTCCTATCATAGCCACACTCTGCTCTTGGATCTGCTCCAACCACCTTTGTTAATTCATATTCTGATACTTCCAACCTCAGATACACACTCAAATGCCTACCAACCAAAATCTACTCTCAGCTGATCACCACTGTGGTTTACATGCATCTGGAAGCTGAGATGCTGAGATCTAAGCACCATCATCTTCTGCTCTAGTTAAGGCTGTTTCTTATCGATGTTCCAGAAAGCCTCGGGCCTCCTTAACTTTGTCTTTCATTGTTTTTTTTCTTTTATTTTGAGACAGACTCTCACTATGGTGCCCTAGGTAGAGTGCTATGGCATCACAGCTTGCAGCAACCTCAAACTGTTGAGCTTACGCAATTCTCTTGCCTTAGCCTCCCAAGTAGCTGGGACTACAGGCGCCCACCACAATGCCTGGCTATTTTTGTTTTGTGGTTGTTGTTGTTGTTGTTTAGCAGGCCCCAGCTGGGTTTGAACCCGCCAGCCTGGGTGTATGTGGCCAGAGCGGGCACTGAGCCATGTCTTTGGTTTGTTTATGACTTCCACCTATGTTGCTGCTCTTCATCATCTTTCTTATTCGAATTCTACCCTCCCTCAAAACCCCACTTAAATCCCTCTTCCTCTGAGAAGCTCTCCCTGTCCACTCATAGCCAGATCTGATGTAGTATGAGCAAATACCAGTAGAACCTCTGAAAGATGACCACTCAAGGCAGTATAACAAACTGGTCAACATACAGAGGTGGTCAACATAAGGAACGAGGGCTGCTGTACTGATATGTACATGAGGTACATGTCCAGTCTGTGAAAATTAGGTCGACTTAAGTAGGTGATCAGTGTAGGGAGATGGTCAACTATGGAGGGTCTACTGTATATAGCACTTTTACCCCTGTCCTGGTATGACGCACAGTATACTACAACCTATTTGTTACTATTCTTTCCCCAGTCAGATTCTTCTCCTGGAAGCCAAGGGCTGTCTGTCACTATATAGCACTTTGCTCTTGGTGAGCACCTTGCCGCTCCTTCCTGGATGAAATGACACAGTTGTCCTACAAGGTTGAGAAGTGCTCCTGAGAGGCTACCTTCTGAGCCTGAGTTCCCCCATTCCTGCTTTAGTGAGGAGCATGGGTTCTAGAGACCTGAAAGAGCCTCAACCATAGAAATTGTGACTGTAGAAGGCTCTCTGGAAAAAAATATAACCATGCCCCTTTGGCCAAATGGGGACATCGAAGGCTAAAGAAAGGTAACAGTTCATATCCACACAGCTAGTTAAACAATAGAGTTGAAACCAGAATAAAATGAAAAGCCACGACAACCCAGAACACAGCAGAGGAAAGCTAATTTCCTTACTGAATCATTTGGAGATTAGAAGATTCAAAGAACAGTGTTCTTGATATTGACTGTCGCCATCGTTAACATTTACCGAGTACTGAGTCAAGGCTCTTCGGAGTCAAGGTAAGGAGAGGAGAAAAACTGATCAAGCAAATCCACCCCTAGTTCAACAAGACAAACAGAGCTGTCGCTGTGCAGGGGCTGTCTGGAGACCAGCTGAGGCAGACGGCCCTAGAGATGCAGTGTGGCCAGCGAGGAGGAGAGCTGTCCTTTGGGATCTGCCCTGAACCAGCTGTGCCAGCTTGGACAGGTCCTTCGGCCTCTTTGAACTTCAGCTTTCTCATCTGGAAAATAATTCTGACTGCTCTTTTCAGCTAGCATATTCTAAGACTCTTTCTCATTTACTGTTTGGATGCTGGGACCTAAAATCTCTTATTCTCTGGCAAAAATTAAATGTCTAACAGAACCAGCCTCATACCTACACATAGCTAATGTTTGTATTAAAGCTCTCCATTCCAGGACTTAAATAAGTGATTCCTGGATGTGAGGAAGGAGGCATTCGCTGTGGGAGGGTCTTCCTTGCCCTCCCACACTTTGGCTTGACTGGGTCTGCTCTTCCCTGGCCTTGGCTCTCATTCTCTTTGGTGGGGAGGGGGGAAAGGCTCAGGTATAAAATACTGTGTTAATTCTGTTTCTCAGTTCATATGACATTGTCATCATCAGGCCTTGATGAAACCCCTCTTCTATCTCTGTTTTTATTTGTTGTCTTTTAGCCCTACTTCCCACTCCCGCCCCCACTCCCCAGGGCAACCATCTAATGGCTTTAATGTGCCATTTTGCTTGAACATGCTCTTGTAAGATGCGAAATTTTGCTCTGTGTGTATTTTTAAGTGTCAGTAAATGGCATTGGGTTGCATATTTCTATTTTTTCTGGTAAATCTGGCAAAAGACGCCCTTATCTCCAAAACATCTCCCATCCCCAGAGGATGTCTGCACACAGAGGGGGTCTGCTGGCTTTACCCTCTCCACGGAGTGAAACAGCACGTATTATTCGTCCACGTGAATAAAAGGAAGGGAAACACCCTAGCATAGTGACTAACCACACAAGCTCTCGAGTCAAACGTGCTTGAGTCTGAATCCAGCTTCTTCACATTTATATGACTTCAGGCAAATTACTCAGCCTCTCAAAAATCTCCATTTCTTCATCTGTAACGCAAGGATAAGAGTAAATCATGAGGTTATTGTGAAGATTAAATAAGACAGGCTTAGAACAACAGGACCTGGCACAGGGTAAATTCCAAATAAATGACAGTGGAATTTAGTAATAAATATTTATTGCTCGCAGGTGCCAAGGCCCACAGGTCTTGTGCAGAGGAGAGAGTCTTAGGATGAAATAACTTTAAAAGTAAGTCTTGGAACATAGAAAATTACACAATCAAAACCTTCTAATTATTAACACTTTATATCCCTGGGATAAAAGATTCCAGTGCAGATATTTACCAATGTCATTTTTTACACTGATGTAAAAAGAATGAAAGAAAAAGAACAGCCTTCCATAAGAGGAACTTCTTTTTATTTTATTTTATTATCATTTTATTTATTTTTTTAAATTTTATTTTTTATTGAATCATAGCTGTGTACATTAATACTCTCATGGGGTACAGTGTGTTGTTTCTATATACAATTTGAAATACTTTCATCCAATTGGTTGGCATAGCCTTCATATCATTTTCTTAGTTGTTGTGTGAAGACATTTATATTCTACATTTAGAAAGATTCAGATGTACCCTTATAGGATAAATCATAGGCGTTATCCCACCAATCACCCTCCCTCCACCCATCCTCCCGTCCCCGCTTATTGTTTTATTGTTATAGAGACAGGGTCTTGCTCTGTCACCCAGACTGGAGTTCAGTGATATGATCATAGCTCACTGTAACCTAGAATTACCAGGCCCAAGCAATTGTTCCACCTTAGGCTCCTGAGTAGCTAAGACTATAGATGAGCACCACTATGTCCCACTAATTTTTCTTATTTTTTTTTTGTAGAGATGAGAGGGTCTCACTATGTTGCCTACGATGGTCTAGGACTCCTCGCCTTAAACAATCTTCCTGCCTCAGCCTCCCAAAGTGCTGGGATTGTAGGTGTGAGCCACTGTGCCCAGACTTCTTTATTTTTAAAAGTTAAAATATGTAGTTTAAGGCATATGCTTGGTTTCCACCTAGCATTCCCCACTCCCAAATGGGTGTCTTGCACACATGTAAATTGCCACCTGTCTGGGGTCAACTTGACCAAGAGTTTTGTACCAGGGCAATCTTTATTCTGAGGTTTACTATTCCAGGAAGGTTTGAGTTATAGAAAGTTGGTCAGAGCCCGGGGGTCCCTAGAAACTTCCTGCTCTAGCTTTCCTTTGCACATGGGGCACCTGAGTAGATGAAGCAGCCTCTGTCCCTGTCACCGGTTGTGTATAATGTGCTGCAATAGACATGCAGTGATCGTACAAATATTAACTCCTCTGACTGACACTGAGGAAGTTCGGGTGTTGCCTCCAAGTTCATGGGCACCTACACAGAGACAGCAGGTCATGCTTGACCTTTGCTTAGTGCCAAGAGATCATCACGCCATAATGATCTCTGGAGTCAAAATATACTATAAAAGAACGTGACCTAAATTTAACAATTCATGTGTTCTTGAGCCCCAGAGCCTATCTCATCTTGCCACCAATTTAACCTTTAAAGGGCATGCCCTGGGGAAACAATGATCTCAGCCATTGCCCTTCAGCACTGTGAACTCCAGGCTGTGTGTACAAAGCAAGCCCCAGGCAGGTGAGTCAGAAAGTGACGCCCAAAGCCACAATCGTTATAATAGGATTATAAAAACCAAACCTGTAACTTCAGTGCAGGGAAGCAAGTTGGGTGCTTCCTCAAAGAAATGTCTTTCAACAAACCTAATGATTCATGAGAGTGCAGAAAATACGTTATGCTTCTATTTGTACTCCCCAAACTGGCCTAACTGCCTTTGTGAAATGTTAGCACATGAGAAAGGTGATCTATTGACTCTTGGTGGCATGATAAATTAAACTTATCTTTTCTCTTTGTTTCTCAATATAATACTAGTATTGTTGTTTTCAAGTATCTTCTTTTAAATGTATAATCAGCATCCCCAAATAGTCAACCCATTAAGCTGGAATTTTAAAGTCAATACTTACATAAAAATTAATACTGAACAGTTTTGTCAATGATGTACATTAGCTGGTCAATGGATTATCGTCATAATTGATGCCAAAGTGTAAGAAAAAGGAATTTAACTTTATATTGTTCGTGATAAGGCAACTACAAAGAACAAATATATGAAATTTTGTGATTCCAGAAGAATCTTAGAATAAATACATTGTAGAGTGTCATATGCCTCTGCCCTCAGCCTATGAGAGGTACTTACATAGGGGATTCTGAAATGTTGTCATAGTTTTTATCTGTTGGTTTCAGATTTCATAAATTCCTGCCTATCAAATACACTGCATTTCTAAGACATAATTAACCTATTTTCATATTTTAATTATCCAAGACATATATAACTGTAATCACAGCTTCAGATCAGCATGATAATCAATGTTATCAAACTGAATTAATTTAACTTTAATCAAAAGCAAAAAATACCCTGACATTCTAGTTAATGCATGTTAATGCAGTTTTATTTCGGGAAATGTGCAATGTCTGTTGGGCTTTTTGAAATAATGAAAATAATTCAAAACTCTATCTTTGCTTCCTTTAAAAACCCTCCTGAGTAAGGGCTTCATAAAAGGCCCAGTAGTGGAATTTACATAGCCTTGAGATGGAGAGGGGGATCTGTCATTTATTTCTATTCTGTCCCCTACAAAAGGTATGTGTAACCAGGATACATGCCCAGTGCTTACCTTTCCAGAGTTTAAATTCCGCCAACAGAAAAATGGGAATAACTATGAGATAATTAAAACAGAGAGAAAGAAAGTAACGGAAAAATCTGCATCTCAGGGCTCAACAACAAATGTACAGGAAAAAACAATTTGGTTTCTGTGAGTTTAGAGAAAACCTGTGATTTCACCGCTTCTTCTGAGTTCCAGATAAACTTAACCTGTTAAAAGAATTCCAAAAACTCAGCTAGACCAGATTAGTTCCATTTCAAGTGATTGGATTTCAATAATCTTTAGAAATAAAAAAAGATTATAATTCCAGAGGGAGAAAAAGTATTTTGAATTCTGAACCAGTGAACAAAGCCAAAAGCCTGAACTCAAGCCCCGAAGAGATTTAAATTGTATTTTAGTCGGAAATAAAAACTGTAATTATTTCCACATCTTCTTCTTTTGTAGTTTATATTATAGCTGTTTGGGGTGACTTTCCTTAGGAAAGAGAGCTTGTACCTTAATAGCTCACGATGCTTTAAAAAATGTACTCACATAGACAATAATAGTCCCTTCTGACTTATAGACTTTTCTAAAAGTCCCCCTCGGAGTTGAATCCCAAGCTACACATGTACATTCTTACACAAATAAGCCAAATATCTCAACCAGGGGCAGAAAACAGAAAATTCAAACACAGAAACATTATTTACTCAGAGAATTACAAACATTCTCCACTACTGTAACTACTGTAACCTCATGAAGAGTCAGGTGCTGAGAGAGTTGGGGACTCCTGGGTTTCAGCTTGAGGAGACCAACGTGATCCCAACACAATGTGATACCCCCAAAGGACCCCTGTGTCTTCCTTTCATCTACACAGCCCATTGGGCAGCCATCTTCTCTAGAAGAGTCTCCATCTTGCAGACAAATGCTTTGTGTTTCTCTGATGTACTAATTGGAATCAAAAGAAAACCTACAGACATGATCTGCAGTGTGCTGTGTTGGGTGACTCACTGGTTTGTGATCAGTTGATAACCCCAATCAGGTAAGATGAATGTAAAGGCAATAAAGTGCTATCAGTGCTAGAGAGTAAACACAACCCTCTTGGTTTGCCACCTCCCTCCTCTCAGGGAACGTTCTGACATCATGCTCAGGCTCCCCTGCCTGTAAAGTTCTTCAGAACCCCCACAATTTGGCCTTGCTCCCGCAAATCTTAGGTCTTAGAACTCTATCCCAACCAGGAGTAGGTCTTCCCTAAACCTGCTAACAGCTCAAGCTCCTTCTCTGCTGTGTCTCTTCCTGGTGTGCCCCTCTCTGCAATGCCACCTTTCTCCTCTCTAAATCCCAGTCTTTCCTTAAGGAACTACCTAGATGCCAGTTTTCTATGAAGTTCTTTCTACAGACCCAGCCCCCATAGACCCTTCACTTTTCAGAGTTTCTATTGCACACACACCTGGTGCCACATGTCCAAAGCCAATGTATTATACTGCCTAGTTGTGCTTCTGTCACTACCTAATAAACTTGTAAGCCTATTAACTCCCTGAGGAAGGGATGATGTCTTACATTTCTACACCATTCTCTCCACAAAGACACTAATTTCTCTAGAATAAATTTACTGAGACCTAAGGTGATTCACTATAGAGTATCATTAATTAAGGATGGAGCCAATTCCTAATTAAATTGATCTAACAGACCAATTACACTTTGTGCTCTTGAGCATATAGCAAAGGAAGAGTAAACGTTAACTTCCAGAAATTAATGAGATAACCTTTACAAAGCTTTCCAGTGTGTAGGTAGGGTCCTAAAGTGATTAGTTCTATGTGATTATTATTGTAGAGCAATATAATTAATATTGCTTAACCAAATACAGGTGAACAAACCAGAGATAGCAGGGACAAAGTCATCTCTTTACAACAAAGGAGTCATTTTTGTTGTACATTGTAGTGGCTTCTTTTCTTTTCCTTTTTTTTTTTTTAATTTTTGAGCTAGAACCTTGTTCTGTCAGCCAGGCTGGAGTGCGTGGTATCATAGGTCACTGCAGCCTCCAACTCCTGGACTCTGGTGATCCTCCTGCCTTAGCCTCCCAAGCAGCTGGAACTATGGATACACACCACCATTTTTTTTCTTTTTTTGACAGATAGGATCTCACACTTTAGCTCAGGCTGATCTTAAACTTCTGGCCTACAACAATGCTTCCATGTTGGCCTTTCAAAGTGCTAGGATTATAAATGTGAGCCACCTGCCATACCTGGCCTGTAGTCATTTATTGATAGAAATTTACAGTGTATAGATGTTAAGAGCACCTCCAAATTTTAGCACTGAAATCTTATTTCAAAACCCTACTAGAAATTGACCCTGGGAAAAGGACCAAACAACAAACTAACTTATTTCTATCACTCAGAATCCTTCCAAACTATTTGTATTTATCATCCTGAAATATGTTTTTTGACTTAAAATCAGGTATAGTGTCTAACTAGAGATATCATTCCCTTTTATGACAAATAACACTCCCTGCAGCCCAGTTTTGGGGAATTGAAATAAACACCAGAAGGCTTTTTGTTGATTACATAGGTTAAGACAATAATAATAATAGGCAACAGGCAACACCTAGGAAGCATTTGCCATCCGCAAATTCTTAGGCTCTGCCCTTATATTCTGATTCAGGGAGATTGAGGCAAAGCCCAGAAATATGCATTTTCAACAAGCACCCTGGGTGATTATCATGTTAGAAGTCCTTAATCACATTTTTAAAAACTCTGATTTAAAGGAATGCTCATACTCTAGTCCACATGGAGTTGAGAGAACCTAACCACTGCCCCTTTGAGACTAAATAGAAGAGCAGCAGGAGTTCTGTCCAATTTAGAATGCTCTATGACACAATCTTCCCTTACCTCCCACTTTGTTTACATGCTATTCACGCTCACTAAAAAATGTTTAGAGCCGAATATAGTAGCAGTAGCTATTGTCTTTTGCACCACAGAACCTTGAAAAGGCTCAGAATTGGGTGGCACCAAGTTGCTTTGGAAATGAAGTTAATAGATAGAATTGTTTAGAAGGTTATTGACAAGCTGTTAGGAATCTATTTCTGATACAGTAGAGTAAGCTCCCACTGAACCTCCCCTCCCACATATAACAATAATAAACCTTGAACAAAATTTAAAAAGAAAAACTATTTGAAAGCCTTAGAGCAGGCGTCCTCAAACTATGGCCCACAGGCCACATGCAGCCTGCCTAGGACATCTATCCAAACTGCCAGGTGTTTTTGTCACCACTGCCTGTCCTGCTTAGCAACCAACTCGTTCCAGGGCCTGCAGTCCAGCCCTCCAATAGTCTGAGGGACAGTGAACTGGCCCCCTGTTTAAAAAGTTTGAGGACCCCTGCCCTAGAGAGTAAGCAAAATCTGGGTTATTCTGGAGCAAAGTTGACATTTGAAAGAAGGGAATGGCACAAGGTGGCAGGGTAAGTTCCCCTACTCAACTCCCCCCTTTTTTTTCAAATGTTTCTTGGACTGAGAGAAGGCGGCCAGGTGGCACTGCTAAAACTCCAGTAGAAAATCTGCTGTCTTTCTGGCCTCAAGAATCAGAGGAAAGAGTTCAAGGAAACCATAGCCACAACCACAGGGAAAATGAAAAGGTAATATTAGAAAGGAGAAGGCCAGAAAAGAGGAGCCAGAAGTTATGTTTGTAAACTCTGCCCAAGTATGGGAGCAACTCTCAAACTGCACATGCATAGAGAGCAAACTTCAAACAGCCTGGCTATATATATACAGAAGAACTAAAAGAAAACTTGAGCTGCCACTCAAAATCAGAGTTTACATTTGAATCCAACCAAGGCAATTGATCACTAACACAAATGAATGGAAAACAACAATTCTCTCCCAGATTATCCACAATGTAACATTCATAATGTTCAGAATATCACCCAAAATTATTTAATACATAAACAGGAAAATGAAATTCATTCTCAAGAGAAAAGATAATTAATAGACACTGACCTTGAGATGACCCAGATATTTAGAGCAATGAAGTTTTAAAGCAGGGATTTTAACTATGTTCAATGATGTAAAAGACAATATGCTCCTAATGAATGAAAAGATAGGAAATCTTAGCAAAGGTGTAGAAATGATTTTTTTTAAAACTAAAAATTTTAGAACTATATGTGAGATAAAATATTCACAAGGTAGATGAAAGTGTAGGATGTAGGTAACAAAGGAAATGCCAGTAAATGAAAAAACAGATCAACAGAAATTAAGTAATCTAAAAAACAGGTTAGCACTATAGATCCATTCCTTTATTCAACTCATCCAGATGACTTTCCCTTCTCCATCCCAGCAGAAGACTAAAGGTTTAACATTCTCTAAAGGGAGTAAGAGAAAAAGGTCTCTGGACTGAGCAACCAAACATAGTTAAGAATGGTAGCACAGTATTCAAAACAGAAAAATAAAGTAGAAATCAACAACATCCACCACTGTCCAAGCACTCTTTCCCAAAATGTTAGCAGCCAGGATTATACCCTCTAAGCAAGATATTAAAATGTCCTACTTTGGAGAATGTTACCAATCTGAAAGAAAAGACTCAATGGTACTGATGGTCAAGGTTTTATTCTCTAGCAAAACAACCCAGCCAGTTCCTATCTAGAAGAAATATGCCTGGATGATTGCATTCTAGGGGCAGGGCAAAAAAAAGAGAGCTGGGACTTCCATCATTCAATATGCAAATTTTCATAAAATACTCATGCTTCATCCCCAAACCTCTCTCCTACCCCGTGCTGTGCCAAACATCCCCATCAAGGAAGTTAACTGGATGTCTCACTGAAGGTCAGAAGTAAGCTTTATTTATGTTACATCCTCTTTTGTAATTTTGAATTTTGTAACACAAACAGATGTTAATTATTCAGAAAATAAAACATTGATTTTCAAGTGATCAGTAAAAGGGTTGACAGATAAATTTGGGGAAATAGCACACAGAGTGCAACAAAAGACAAAAAGGGCAGCTGGCGTGATGGTTCACACTTGTAATCTCAGCACTTCCTTTAGGAAGCCAAGGTAGGAAGATTGCTTCAGTCCAGGAGTTTGAGACCAGCCTGGGCAACATAGTGAGAAAAAACCAGCTGGACATGGCAGCACACCTCTGTAGGGATGCTGAGGCAAAAGGATCACTTGAGCCATGCTGCAGTGAATTATGATTACATCCTTGCACTCTAGCCCAGGCAACAGAGCACAACCCTGTTTAAACAAACAAACAGACAGAGAGAAGAAAAGTCAAAGAATAGAGGTAAGAAATTTAGAGAATCAATTCAAGAAGTCTGACATCAACTAATAATAGTTCTGAGAAAAGAACAAAGAAAACAAAGAGAGGAAACTGTCAGAGAAATAATAGAAAACTTCCCAGAAATAAATAATATGAGTCTCCAGATCGAAAGTACCACAAAGTGCTCAGAATTGCGAATGAATAAACAATGATCCACACTAAAGTATGCCAGGTATTAACAAAATAAGATACTAAAAGTATTTAGAGTGAACAAGACAATCACATGCCAAAGAAATGAAGTCAGAAATGCATCAGAGGTGCAGTGCTAGTAGTACAGTGGTTACGGCACTAGCCACATACACGCACCAAGCATGGAGGGTTCGAACCTGGCCCAGGCCAGCTAAACAACAATGACAACTGCAACAAAAAATAGCCAGGCATTGTGGCAGGCACCTGTAGTCCCAGTTACCTGGGAGGCAGAGGCAAGAGAATCACTTAAGCCCAAGAGTTTGAGGTTGCTGTGAGCTGTGACACCATAGCACATTATTGAAGGTGACATAATGAAACTCTGTCTCAAAAAAGAGAGAGAGAGAGAAAGAAAGAAAGAGAGAGAGAGAGAGAGAAATGCATCAGAATGTTCAACAGCAGCCCTGGAAACCAGAAGACATTGAACTGATGCTAACTAACCTCAAAATTCTGAGGGGAATTTTGCTCATACCTAGAATTCTATTAACAGCCAAATGACCAATCAGGTGTGAGAACAAAGACATTTTCAAATGCACAAGGAGGATAGAATTTGACCTCCAATGTACCTTTTCTTAATAATCTTCTAAAGGATGTGCTCCAGAAAAACAAGGGAGTAAAAATAAGATGAGGATGTTGGACACAGGACTGGTGTGAAAACCCAGGAGCAAACTGGACAGCAAGACTATGATCCAATTTAAGTACAGGCTGGACTAAGGAGGATTAAAAGCCCAGGGTGGGATGCCTTCGGAGCACAAAGGCATAAATTATCAAAACTATTGATCATTTGAAAGTTAAAAGGAAAGTGTTTGAAGATATTTGACAGACCTGAATGCTCATTGGGGCAGGGATTAAAGAAATATAAGGAAAAAATTTAAAGGTAATTATTATCTTCAATAAAAACAAACATTTCAACAAAATCTAATTACAGCATACCACTTGTCTCAGAAGCAAACAATATATATACAACCATAATTAAGTAAGCACCAAACGTGATTTAGCCATAAATTTGATTAAAATGCTTTGGTAGAATCAGAGGAATAACACAGAAACTAATCCTGACTGCTACAGTACAAATTAATAGAGCATGTTAGACATTGATAAATCAAGAAATAATAGTCTATGCATATTATTTAGAACTAAGGAGGTAAATAACAGAATAACCAGTGAAAAGAGTGGATTGTGGGGCTGTGCCTGTGGTTCAAAAGGGTAGGACACTGGCCTCATATGCTGGAGGTGGCAGGTTCAAACCCAGCCCCAGCCAAAAAAAAAAAAAAAAGTAAGTAAAAAAGTGGATTGTGAGGAATGGCCTCTGGACAGCAAGATCACAGATTATTAGCCTTTAAATATAATTTGACTTTTAACCAGGTTATGTATAATTTTGATAAATATAAAAAGAAGTTTAAAATAAATAAGTACAATAATAAACTCTGGATTACTACCCATCAGAAATACTCTAATGATTCTGGGAAGGGTAATGATAAAGGTAGCTAAGACCCAAGTCAAGTCCACCATCTTCCTATGCCTTTAAGCAATATATATATATAATTAATATATAGATAATATTAAATGATAGGATAAATATATAGTATATATAAAAATATTTATTTTATATGATATTAGATTATAATATTATAATTATAATGTATAATATAATATATTTATTTACATAAAATGTATATTATATATATTTATGTGTTATAAAATAAATAATAAACAAATATATATTATATATTTATGATATTTATTTAATCCTTACATCATTAATAAATGATATTTATTTATATCATTTAATCCTTACAACATTTTTATGTCCCCATTTTGAGAACAAAGAAACTGAGGGAGAATAAAGTGAAGCAATTTGTCCAAGATTCATGCAACTGTTAAATGGTCTGGACTGGGACTGAGACAGAAAGTTCCAGAATCTGTGGGCAATTTACTACTAATTGCTCCTGTGGGGAAAAATTTCTTCTAACCGCTCCCTCTTTCCTCCTTCTGTTTTATTTAGGTTCAGTGATTTTAGTGCACATGAAATATATTAAAGTAAACTACAGTGGTCTAAACTTTTAACAAAAATTTTTTGTGTGCTAGTTTTTAGAAGCAAACAATGTAATTATTATAAACTGAAAAAATTATAAAATGATGATTAGTCATTGTGTGATATTTGTTTTAAAAAGAAGGAAAATCTGAAGAACAGATTACCCTTGTCCCCAAAGGGTCAAGTTCAGTAGATGTCTGGAGCTGGGCGGGGAGGTTTGAAGACCACTGAAACGAAGGCTTTGGGTCTGTAGAGCTTCTGTTTTATTGAAACTGTTTAAATTTGAAGCTTTAGCATCTCCATCAGAGCAAAGTCCAAGGTCAACATCTTCCTCATGTCTGAAAGTAGCTTCTCCCCAAGTACGGACGGCAAACCAATCATACTAGTGATTATGTAGGAAGAATAAGTACCACTACTGTCACTGTCCTGATGACCATGGCCCCTGCACTCCTTAATCAGGTCATTCCAGGCAAGCTGGTGGTGGTAGCCCAAGGAATGAGTTTGAAACTAGACACATAGAACTCTTAAGCTGGCATATGCTAGATTGATTTGTCAGAAGCCATGACACTTTTTCAAATTCTGTATACATGTGACAATATTCTCTTTGTCTTCCAAGTTTTCTGTCTCCAGTGTCAATACTGAGTTCTGAATTATAAAAACATGCTTGAATGACTATGGTTGATTTTTTCACTGTGTTCTATAGAATACCTTTAGGAAAAATACCTTAAGGCATATTTATGGAACACTGTGCTGACATGCAAATCCATGTACTGTTTATAATAAGCATGCCAAATAGTATAATAGTGTTATCTTTATTTTAAAGACAAGAAGTCTGAGGTTCGGAGAGGTTAAGTAACTTGCCTAAAATTACACAGTGGGATCCCCAGAAGTGTGATTCAATTCCGGTTGTATTGACAGCTGGTTCCTCTCCCCTGCAAGAATAAAGCTATGATATTTTTAGATGATTCAGACCCATGGACTATTTTCTAAAGGTCAGATGTTTTTTTCTTCACAAGCAGGTGCAAGAGCCTTAATGAGAAATCATTACTTTTAAGAATGGCTTGAGTTGTGTTCAGAAGAAGAAAAATGTCTTTCACGAAAATCACATATACTAAAAGGTCAGTCTGACATTATGAACATTGTCTTTGTGGGGGAGGTTGGAGAAGAAAAGATGTTGCAAGCGGGTGGTGTTTAAATCATTTAAGTGACCGCTTATGTTTCCCGTAGTTTCAATATAATTCTTTAGTAAGTTGACAGCACTTCCAGTTTGAAGAGTTTTTGCATATATTTGATGTTCTACAACTTCCCTTTCCTTTGAAAGAAGCATTGGTTATCTTCCAGGCAGCTCTGGGAACATTTTACAGGTCTATCATCTTTGGTGGGGGTGGGGGGAGGGGTTTCTCACCTAAAACATCATTTTAGGTGTTTAAAACTGGCTTTATTAATCTCTCATTTCTTAAAAACTGGGCCATCACAGGGACATGGTAAGAGAGCAGTTGTCTATAATTTGCACGGCTAAATTTGGTTTCCGGATTGTCAAATATGCAAGTGTATTGTTTGGAATAATAGTTAATAACAGTTTCCAAGCAAGTTGGAAATAGAGCCACTATCATTGAAAAGCTGGAGCCAAAATGCAACTGCCTCTCCAGCAAGATGACGAGGAAGACCTCTTCCACACCAACAGCCAACACCAGCTTTCTGAGCTACCCAGGCGCCCACCACCTTGAATGTCAAGTTGCTAACCCACCACAACGTGACGCTAAGAATAGACCCGTGCTGCCTCCTCAGCTAGGGCACAAGCGAAACAGCTGGCGCCTGTGTCTGTGTTCTGCAGGAAATGATGACTATTATACAATATGAATAAGACCCTGGGTTTACAGAGCTTCAGTTGAGAACCGGGGCAAGCTGTCAGATTACGAAAGAGGGTGACTGTAAAACTCTGAGATTCTAGGGCACCAGCAATAGCTCCTTTGATGCGCTGCCCAGAAAAGCCTTCCCAGATCCCCCCAGCGCAGGTTTGCATTGGATATTATGCCCTGCCAGAACCACCCTCTGTCCTTTTCCTCCCTGCACTTTGTCCCAGGAGGCTGGTCTCCAAGGACGGCCCCTGCACAGCCCCAGTGAACTCTGGCTTCCTGTCGGTTTGGGCCAACAAGGATACTGGGCACATGATCAGAGGGTGCTAGGAGAGCGAGGATGGCGTGTTGGCTCCCCTGACCCGGTGGTAGGTGGTGGCTGCTTGCTGGAGCTGGTCCTGGCACCTCCTCATCCCTTGTAGCTTTTCTCTAAACCACCTGTGTACAGGGCCCCTCCGAGGAGCCCTTTGGAGGGTATCACTGGTTTCCTGGGGGATTCTGACTGACACCACCGTCCTCAAACTCTTTCCCTACCATGTACGGAGATTGGCTGCTACCATAGGGAGATTTCGGTTTCTGAAGAATGCAGAGGTTGGGACGAGGTCAGACAATCAAGTTCACGTTCACGGACTTGTCCTATTAAAACTGCTACCTACCTCATTGCTGACCATCATTACGGTCACCAGCCAGCCAAGGGGAGGACTTCAAAGGTGACCACAGTGATAGTCAGCAATGTGGTCGATGATACTTCATCTTGGGATGAGTTCATGAGCTTAACTGTCTAACCTCATATAAGGACAGCTCTGATGGCCATTTCAGAAAAAGAGTTCCAAATTTGCTTCGAAGGGTAGACTAGGCATGGGTATCTATGGATAGCTTCCCAAGGTAAGTACTTTGAAGGTAACCACAGTGATATTCAGCAGTGAGGTATGTAGCATGTAGTCTAGGATGAGTTCTTGAACTCCATTATCTGATCTCATATTAATAAGATGCATAACTATTCAGGTTGCTGAGATTTAGTTCCAGCTCAACTATCTTAGTTCTCTGTACGAACTTCAGCAAGTCTTTAAAACTTCAAAAGTCTGGCCTTTAAAGCTCTGAACATTCAGAATATGTGACTTCACATCCTCCAAGCTTCTGCCCAGGCCCTTTCCAGATCCACACTGACCCCACAGTCACTATGAACAGTTCCACCCAATGCTTCATATCCCCACCAGCATGACAGTCTTTCCAGTAGATTCTCCATCTCATCCTTATTTTGTCCCACCAACGTGCAGAGTGCAATTCTTAGCCCATAGTACCTTCTCAGTACTTGTTAACTCGGGAGCAACTCGATATACATAAACTTGTATCAGTCGTAACATGCACTTGGCCATGTATTTTTTTATATAATTTTTTTTTATTAGATCATAATTGTGTACATTAATTCTATCATAGGATACAGTGTGTTGCTTCCATATGCAATTTGGAAAACTCTCATCCAACTGGCTAACATAGCCATCATGTCTTTCTCATAATTGTTGTGTTAAGACA
>CAUYQV010156458.1:0-19044 GCA_963574575.1 Galagoides demidoff | reverse complement strand
GTCCCAGCTACTTGGGAGGCGGAGACAGGAGACTCACTTGAGCCCAGGAGTTGGAGGTTGCTATGAGCTGTGATGCCATGGCACTCTACCCAGGGGGATAGCTTGAGGCTCCGTCTCAAAAAAAAAAAAAAAAAAAAAAATCTGGGCCGCCACCAATCCCATCATTTTGCTACCTGGAGCTTGTCAGGTTTTGAGACCAAATGTCAGGTTCCTGTTGCCTGGTTCTTGGTTCCCAGTACCATGAAATGGTTATTGGTGCCAAGTCAATGGAATAAATGAGCAAGCCTTACAGACATAAGCAAGACCAATAGCAAGATTTATTAAGCCCAGCACATTCCAAAGAGGGAACAGGTCTGTCTCCACAAGTGAACACCCTGGGATTGAGTACGGTTCTCTTCTGCATACTATGGTTTTAGTTCCATGTTAAGTTGGGGTTGAATGTTCATAGCTGTTCTCAGAAAGGGGTAGAGAGTTCCTGGAATGGTAAGTCCACACCATTTTTAACTTTGCGAAGCAATTTCTGGGGATTGCCTGTGGCATTTGTAAAGTGTCATGGTATGGGGGGAGGAGTGTGATTTCTACTATGCTGATGGAGGGTAGGTCACTTGATGCCATGGTCTTTTTGGTTGTGCGCCTGCTTCAAAGACCTCCTTTTGTGGTGTTGATCACATATCTCCACTTTGTGGTTTCTCCACCTCTTTCTGGTTAGTCAGTCCTTGGAGACCCCTTACCATAGACCAAAAAACTGGTTAGTCTTTGGAGGCCCCGTGGACCAGACATCTATTCCCCTTGCTCCTTACCCCCACCTAATGAGCTCACATTCTTGTCCTTAAACCTGGAAGGGCTGGGTCAGCAATGTTGAGTCCAAGGAGGCAGAGTTCTCAAAACATCACTCTTAAGCTGAAAGGGAGTGGCCTATGGCCAGCTGTCAGGCCACATCTGATAGACTAGAAATAAACCCACTGCGTCTGAGTTCCTGAGAAATTAATTCTACTCAATCTCGTTTGGAAGGATAATTATTTTGCTCATGTCTTTTGTTTCTGCTCACTTGTTCTGATTCTGAGTCTCCTGTCTGCTAACTTTGGAGCACTCTCGAGCTCTCCCCGCTGAGTCCCCCATTCAGTAGCCTCCCTTACTAAGTGAAGTACTGCATCCTGAGACTTACCTTCTCTTTCCTACAGCAGTAACTACTCTCTCTAATGTCACACCAGGAAAGAGAGCCACAATTTAAGATAAGGCTTTGCAGGATCATTTACTGAGGGCTTTCCAAAGGAGGAGGCACTTGTGCTGAATAGGTAAGATTAGACCACTTCTGGCACTCACTGCTAACATTTTTTTTTTTACCAAACATCTTTGCTCAGTTAAAAAAAAAAAAAGCAGTCCTCTCACCACCTGCATCCAATTCTCCTGGTGCACCTGTTAAAACTACAAATTCCTGTGCTTCACCCTGCACCAGACCTATCCAATCCCATCTCTGAGGGAGGAGCTTAGGAATCTCCAGGTTAAACAAACACCCAGGCTGATTCTTCAGTACACAAGATCTGAGAACCACTCTTATAGGCTAAGAATTTTGATAAATTAACATTCAGTTGTAATTAATTCAGTCTCAAAATATCTCAGAGTAGTGCAGAGCAGGGTTTCAGTTTTTTTTTTAACCAGCAAAAGCATCTCTTGATACACATATATGAAATGATAAGAGCAGAGCTGCTCTGGTTGGGGTGGGAAGGGGGAATGGTTTGTGTTCCACTTGGCCATTCCTACCTTTAGCCAACGTTCTCTCTTCACTACCCTGAAAAGCAAAAACTTTGGGAATTTAACAGACTTGGTTTGTACACTCATCTAGCTGAACAAAAGTGACTTTGAACATGTTGTTAAACTTGGTGTTTGTTCTATAAATTGAGAACAATAGTATCTAACACAGACTTTTCTCAAGTGTAGTCTTGACCTGAATGCACTTTTTGGTTGGCTGGGTGCCGAGGACCGTCAGATGGGGCCCTCAGATTCTGTCTCCTTAGTGGAGAACAGGGCAGGGAGTAGCCTGAAATGACTTCTGCCTCTTCAAAGATTTATTCACTATAAAAATCACCCGCACTTCACATTTTTTCCGATAAGCTGGTCTGAGGAATGTTAGTGCTGTTGGCTGAAAGCTAGTGGCTCCTAACTGGCCAGTAAGTGATATTCTGCTAACGTTTTCTTAGCTACGAGTCAGTAGTGTCCAAGAAGCTTTTTTCTTAAAAGAATCTGTTGTTTTGAAGTGTTTGCTAGGACAACATATTGCTGGAATTTTTCCAAAACATTAATGAAGTAATAAAGAGGCCACTGTCAGCATAAGTATGTGTTCTACAGCTAGCAGAACGACATGGCTGTATTGTGATGGATGTTTTCTAAAGTGTGTTTCCGGAGAGGTTTTTCTGGGCCTGTAGCTTACTGGGTACCAAGGCAATGAGCTCTGTTTCTGAGAGAGCATTCATGTGGCTGGGCTGGGCTGTCACCTGAGCCACTGTTCTCTTTTTCCTCTGGGCCAATAAGAAACAGAAAATACAATCTAAGTTATCATCTCCTCGGATCTAATCTTAGCTTATTTAGTTAGTTGTTTGAACTAGACATTGTCTTTCTTTTTAAAAGACTATCAAGAGATCTCTTGATGTTTTCTTGTATAATTTTTGCTTAATTCATTTTCTGTTACATTTTAAAAATCATAAGTGTGTCTTTGCTAACGATTTCAAGACATGTAAATACAGCCAAACATTGTACACAGTTTAAGCAATTATTTTTACCACGGGCTTAATTTTTGATGTCAATAGGAAGTTTTATTTAGGTATGTTTAAAAATGGACGCACAAGTCACCTAACATACTCGACTAACATCATAGTGAACACCTAGTTTGTTTCCATATAACATTTCAGTATTCACACAAAAACACTTGCCCGAGATTTCTTCTGGTTTGGTTTCCTCAAGTACGTACCCTCATTGCCTGAAAGCTAATGAACTGAATGAATACATGATGGTGAAAAGTAAAAAACCTGAAATCCAGGACAGCTAGAGGAACTGGGAGCTCTCTGAAGTTAGAATTGAGAGTGGATATTCTACTGTGGAGATCAATCTTTGTTGGACCCATTTGGGGGCAACTTGCTCCTATTTGTCAACATACCTAGGAACAGGAAAGGGCTTAGACACGGACAGTCTGAAACAGACTCTGCAAGGAAATGCTACCATATTCAGAGATGACACCCGAAAAGCAGTCTGAGAACTTGGAAAATGGAGGATGACCCTAACCTGAAGGAGTAATCCCATCACAAGTAAGTGAGGTCAAAGAGATTTGAGGAACTTTAGCTGTCCTAACGGGTATGTTGGTGTTAATCCAGTTTCAAAAATATCATCACCTGGATCCTTCTGTGATTCATAAACACAGTGACTGGGTTTTCACTCTCATGCTCTCAAACCTTGTTACCAATTGGTACATTAATCGTTTGACATGAACAAATGCATAGATTATCATCTGAACTTCAAGTGTAACTCCAGCAGCTGCCCATAAAGCTGGCTCAACTCTGGATTTAATTTGTAGGGCTAAATTAACTCTTTGTAGTTTGGGGACAATGTAAGTAGGAGGTAGGTTTTCTTTGTTGTTATCATATTCCTTACATTTCCTATGGTAAGTATTATTGGAAGAGACAATCAACCACAGGTCCTTTGCGCTCCTTCTTGTCTTGCTGGCTATGCTAAGAATACCAGGCCTCTGTGCTCTTTACTCAGGCTATTTCTCTGAGTAAACTTGTGAGTTTGCTGTGAACAACAGAGAAGTATGAAGTTGTGTCACATGGGACAAAGAACAGGCTTGTTTATTGCTTGCTATAAAAGCAGTGTATTCCCTTAGCCCAGTGCCCAGGGCTCTTTAGCTGTGAAGAGAAGTCACTATGTGTTCACCATGCAGCTGGGCCTGTGGCGTCACCCATGTGGGACTTGAGGGCAACATTTTGAGTCCCACCCATATGAGACTTTGCAAACATGTTAATGTTTAGACTGTGTACTGAGTAATGGAGGCCTTAGTCTCTGACCCAGGAATTTTGTGTTTTCTACCAGGGTCCATGAAGCAATATGCTAACTTAATGCACTTTTAAGTAGGGTAAAATCAGGGTGGAAGGCGCTGGAGGGATGAGAACTTACTAATGGGTACAATGTGTACTATTTGGGTGATGGTTATGCTGAAAGCCTAGAATTCACCATTACCACACTGCACCCCTTAAATTTATACAGAAAAAAAGATAATCTCTCCACATGGACAAGGCCACTGCATCTGTCAGGAAATTAACTACACATACACACGTGCATGAGATGCTCTGGAAGCATATTTCTCAAACAACAGTGAGCTGAGTCATCCCTACCCAACGAGATTTGGCTCAGTGGTACAGAGCCCAGGGCTGTGGGGCAAGGGCACTGATGATTAACTCTCACTGGCAATTCATTAAAGAGTCTGTTCTAAGAAGATAGAGAAAATACAGCCTTCTCCTCAAATACAGACATGCTGCCCAGAAGCCCCTAGACTGGCTTTTTGTTTCACTAAAGCTATCAAAGAATTCACCCAAGGGTTTTCAGGCACCATAGCTTCTGCTAAAAGACTATCATACATCAGCTCAAAATCTTGCCTGTATATGACTTTGCCCCTGGACTAGCTCTTGTGTACTGAAAAACCTGAGCTCAGTGCTTTACCCCATAGCCTTCTGGTGGTATGTTCTGGGCCTCGTGTGTGCTCAGAGTTCTCTCCTAGATGCCTAGTATTGAAAAAGTCACTCCTCACAGTCATAATGAAAAGATCTTGTCTAAAGAAAAACAAAGTTAAACTATTTAGTTTCCCTACTTAAGGAAATTTAATGGAACTTCAGCTTTGAGTGGCTCTATCTTGTGTAAATATTCTAAGAGAAAAAAAATCCATATAAATTTTTTAATTACGTTACACCAAATCCCCACTCCTTCAAGCCTGTGTTACTTTTACAATGGCAAACCAATCGACATTATTATACAATTAGAAATGATCTTTTTCTAGCAAATTGTTATTTTCATTCCCTGGTTCTCTTGGTAACATTGATTAAAATGTATTGATGTGTTTCTCCAACTAAATGCCTTAAACGACAAAAAAAAAAAAAAAGGAGCTTAAGTCATTACATTTTATAAATATTTGCTTTCAGATTAAAAAAATACTGTATTTTTCAGGCTATTATGCATGTATTCCTTAGCTGTCAGCAGAATTTCATTTTCTGGTGAGAACAATTCTCCTGCATAGCCCGAGGCTGGTCCCTGCAAACTGTTCCTCATCTAGCTCTCTGTAAGCAATAGTGGGCACCATTCTCCGCCCACAGGTGGGTATAGTGCATTCCTCCACCTCCAGCTCCCATTCTTCAGCAGCTAAATCTGCTAATTTCTTTAGGTGCAGGGGCTTCACTCTCACCTTCTCTGAGCATTACCCCCTACCTTTTCCCCCCCAGGGAGTAGCATAATCTTCTCAGGGTCTCAGAACCCACAAACTGCAGTCTTTCCTGGGAGGGGAGAGAAGCCACCAATTTACATCTTTAGAAACCCAGAGGAGGCTTGCCTAAGGATCAGTCCCGGGAAAGACTGTGCTGAAACCCATGAGCTTCTACCTCAGCAAGTTACTCTGTAGCATCTATATTCACTGTTTTCAATTCAGTTCACTTGCACTCTCTAAAAAGTAAAGATAAATAAAACTGGCAATAAATAAAAACTAAACATTTCTCACACTCACATTACCATTCAAGTCTCTGGAACTATAGTTGACCCTGGACATAAACAAGTGGAGACCAATACAGCTTTTAAGACATTTTGCAGAGAGAGCTGTGTAAAGGAACTAAGAACTGGCATAGTCTGTGCATTCATATTTTTAAAATAGTGTATTACTTTTCCATTGTAAAACAAGAATATGGTTATTATAGAAATGTAGACAGATTGATACCTCTTAGTCTCCTCTGCCAGGCTGTGCTTAATTAGTTACTCGTTACAGTTGCCTGGAGACACCGGCAACAGCTAATATTTAGCAAGTGGTTTAAGACTTTCCAAGTGAGAAAATGTTGAAGCTCCTCTCACATTCTGGGCCCCATTGCACTGATTTGGGATTATGAAACTCACCGCAGGCCCCTGAGTCAGCCTCCTCTCCGTATTCGCATCCTGGACTCTCACTGAAGGGTCTGCTCTCTGCTGGGAGCAAACAAGGACTGTTTCCCATGTCTTCTCCCATCATGCTCCCCTTTCAGGTTCCTGTGGGCCCTGAGGTCACGTGGTCCACTACATACCCTGCCTGGAAGCTGCTCAGGCCCCCAAGTCATCTTCATCTAATTCAGTCTGCCGGGGTTTATGAGAAGCTTCTTTGTTCCAGGTGGTTGGGAGACAGTGGCAAATGATAAAAATGTTACTTTCTGTCCCCTACAAACTTAAAACCTCTTGAAAGAAAGAGAACTTCAAACATTATGACAAAGAACACAAAGGTACATTTCAGGGTGCCCTGGAAAGGAGAAGAGGGGGTGTCTTCAATTCAGGGTGCTGAGGAAGAGGCCAAGGTGACTTTACACTAAGACCCAAAGAACAGCCAATAGAAGGGAAGGAAGAGTGTTTCAGGGAGAAGAAAGGAAAACCACAGCACCTCACAAGCCAATGTGGTTGGAGTTCAATGAACCAAGCAGAAAGGCAGAGGTGAGTTACAGAGGTGGAGAGAGACTTGCACATGGAGGATTTTCTCTAGGTGCAGAAGGAAGCCAGTGGAGTGGCAGAAAGGTATCCATTTTGTGCACAGAAGGCCTCTATGGGAAAACCTACAAAACATAGGCAAGAAAGTCAGCTGTTCCGATACATGACCATGTTCAGGTGGTAACAAGTCCGTTTTCATTCTCTTGCTCCTGTTTATTCTAAGAGAAGAAAATTACCCATGATAAGTATCAGCTGCCAGAAAGGACGCCTCATCTACAGAGGAAAGTGAAATCTCCCATCATGCATTCGAGAACACGGAGGTTCAAGTACGGGTAAGGAAACTGGAGACGGAATGGCTCGCCCGTGGGTATAATCTCCACCCTTCATTGTCTTTGCTCTATTTTACAATTCTGAAATATAAGTAATCCTCCTCCATAGAAAATAGCCTTTGGGGGAATGCCATGATTGGCCCGTGGCATCTCTGCATGAATTCATATCAGCATTCCTTGCCTGATACTAAATGTGGGAAACTTTCCTTTGCACTGGTTTGTAACATCTGACTGCTTTCCCCATTCATGAGAGAGCTAAATAAAACCTTTCACACATTTATTTTATATTTGTATGACAATCATGATTTTACTTTTTATTATTATTATTATTTATTTATTTATTTTTGCAGTTTTTGGCTGGGTCTGGGTTTGAACCCACCACCTCCAGCATATGGGGCCAGTGTGCTACTCCTTTGAGCCACAGGCGCCGCCCAGTAATTATCCTTCAATGCTAGTAACATACCAGAAAAATATCAACAAATATATATAGTCATAGAAAGCAATGTATATTTTTAGTTGAAGGTGAGAAACAAAATCGTAAGCCCCCGACTGATTGGACCCCCTCTTGGCCAAGGGGACCTCAGAGAAACCATAAAAACTGAAATCCCAGCCACGATGGGGTGGGAGGTAGGACATGCCTTATTATACTCCCTGTTAAGCACCTTTCCCTAAGGGTTAAATGGAGCTAGCCCTTTGCAAAGTCTTCCTCCACTGCTAATTTCCACCAACTGTCTACTGCATCTTCTGTTTTATGGTTTCCACACAATTGACCAGCATCTCTTCCTGGTAAGAGACACCCAGGCTGGCACAAAGGGCTTTCATGTCCTCTGCTTCATGTTTTGACATGAGAGCTGAAAACTCCACCCTCAGATCAGTTAACGCCACCATACTTGAACGTGGGACCCAGGAAGCAGCATGAAGCTTATTTGTGCATGCACATGTTTCTCCTGCCATAAATATTCATAACTCCACCTGTAACTTGTTAAATATGTATATCAGCCTTTCTGCTCCCCATAAATCCCCATTCCTTTGGTCCCACCCTCCATCTCTTCTAAATGTTTGTCTCAGTTTCTGCCTGGACTATGCTTTTCAGCTGGCCAAATGACTGCAGGCTGCAACCCTTCACAAAAAATTTATGAGAAATAAAGCTGTCCTTTCCAAATTTGTGAACCTCGTCATCCTATAGTTGACAAAGGAAAGCCATTTGCATTTTCCTGATGAAGAGATTTTTTTTTCATCCCCTGTACTGATTGAAGAAGAAAACACACTACAAAACACCCCTTCAAATAGAAAAGATCAATAAGGTATTCTGAATGCTGTTGAGAACTAGTTCTTGGCCCTTCCAGACTGGACATCTGGTCCTTAATGACTCAACAGCCAATCACAAGTTAGACACTTAGAACTGTTAATGCTAATCTGTGGGACATTTCTGAGATAGTCTGCACTGGGTTATATACTGCATGAGAGTTAGGAGAAGGTGAATTAAGAGTTGTCATAGGACATAAAATTCTTTTTGGTAGAAGAAAGGACAATTTTTTCAACAAATGATTCTGGGCAAACAAGATATTCACATGCAAAGAAATAAATTTGGACCCTTAACTTACACTCTATAGAAAAATTAACTCAAAATGGATCAAAGATCTAAATGGAAGAGCTATAACTATAAAACTTATAGAAAAATATAGAGAGGAAAAGCTTCATGACATTGCACTGGTGATTATTTTTTGGATATAATGGCAAAAGAAAAAATAAATAAATTGGACTTGATCAAAATTAAAAACTTTGACGTATCAAAGGAAAAACTCTCAAGAGGCTAAAAAGCCAACCCATAGAATGGAAAAAAATATTTGCAAAACATATCTGATAACGGAATATCCAAAATATATAATAAAAGAAATTCTTATAACGCAACAGTAAATTAATCTCTCTCTCTCTCCTCTCTCTCACACACAAAACAAATAAGCCAGCAATCCAGTTTAGAAATGGGCAAAGGGGGTTGGGTATGGTGGCTCATGCCTGCAATCCTAGGACTTTGGGAGGCCAATGTAGGTGGATTTCTTGAGCTCTGGATATTGAGAACAGCCTGAGCAAGAATGAGACCCCATCTCTACTAAAAATAGAAAAACTAGCTGGGTGTGGTGATGCTTACCTGTAGTCCCTCCCAGCTACTCAGAAGGAGGCTGAGGCAAGAGGATTGCTCCAGCCCAAAGAATTTGAGGTTGCTGTGAGCTACAATGATTCCACTGAGTACTCTACTCAGGGAGACAGAGTGAGACTCTGTCTCAAAATATAAATAAATAATTAAATAATAAGCAGGCAAAGGACCTGAAATAGATATTTCTCCAAAGAATAAATACAAGACACTAATCAACACATACATTAAAAAGTTCCTCAATGTCACTAACCATTAGGGAAAAATAAATCAAAGCCACAATGAGTTACCACTGAGCATCCATTATGGCGATTCTTTAAAAATAAAAAAATAAGTAAAATAAAATCAAATAAAATGGAAATAGCTAGTGGTGGTAAAGATGTGGAGAAATTGGAACATCCCTACATTGCTGAATGGCTTATAAAATGGTGCAGCAGCTGTGGAAAAGTGTGGTGGCTCTTCCAATAATAAAGAAGAATTATTATATGGTGCAGCAATTCCACTCAGAGTATACGCCCAAAAGAAAGAAAAGCAGAAATTCAGCACCTATGAACAGAGTATGCAGCTAAAAGAATAGAACACAGAAATTCAGCACCTATGCACTTCTACCTCCATTTTCAGGGCAGCATGATGCACAATAATGTAAAGGTCAAAACAGCCAAATGTCCATAAACAGATGGGTGGATAAACAAAATGTGACATATACATACAATCTTTAAGAAAGAATGACATTCTGACATATTCTACAACATTGATAAATCTTTAATAGTGTAGGTTTCCATTTATATGACATACCTAGGCTGAACAAAAAAATGTAGCATAGAGATTAGCAGGGACCGAGGAGAGAGGGTAATGGAAACTTATTATATAATGGTTACAAAGTTTCTGTTATACATGATAAAAATGTTCTTGAGATAGATAGTAGCAATACTTGTGCAACTGGACTATCACTGGGTTGATATAGCATTTGCACAGTGATCATTGAATTGTCATTGAACTATGCACTGAAAATGATTAAAGTGGAAAATTTTACGTTACATATATTTTACCTCAATAAGGAAATAAAATAGAAATGAAACAAACTGGCATGTTATGGGTATAGGACAAGCTAAAAAATATTAAAACAGAAAAGTCCAGGCAAGACCAAAACAGTTATGAAAATAAGTAAATATTAAAGACAGCATTTCACATCAGTAGGGAAAGGATATTCAGAGAATTACAACCCATGTACAAAAACTCTCCCCTGTGCACCAAAATATACCACAGTTAAGATAATTAATCATGTATAATTAGACAGAGATGAGATGTGAAGGTGGAGAGAGACATGGCTCAAAGATGATAAGTAATTTGAAATATTCTTTTTTAAACACCAAAGATGCCTTTAAAACTATTTCAAAAAGAGGAAGTAAATAAAACAAAAGCTTGATGACAAACTTGAGGTTTGTTACAATTTAAAAAGTACCAAACTGGAGACATTAACTTTGTTTTGATGAACAGCTTCTTTAAAGAAGGAAATCATGGTCTTCCTCTCTCACTTTCCCCAAAGAAAAAGAACAGTCATGAAGTGTCAGCTGCCACCAGACAACACTAAAACCCAGCCTACACTTGCTTAGGAGAGAACACTACATAGCGTTCGTTAGCATGTTACTAGTACCCTGCATGTTGAGAAACACTTCTCTAGTAATTTACCGTAAAAACCATCCCTGGAAGTATAGTCTTAGTTGGCTTGAGAGCTTGACAGCTTGGTGTTTTAGAAAACACACATTTCACTAAGAGTGAACTTGTTATGATCTCTCTGACTACTTTGGCAAAAATTATTGCAATAAACCCTTCTGGAAAAGTATTTTAGACAGGATTATAGATTCCGTTAAGTTTTATTATGATTAAATCTTTTATTTCCACTTTCTAATTAGCATAGTATTGTTCTTGAAACCACAAGGAGGTTTCAGTCTAGGTCCGGTTGCTTGCTGCACAAGGATCCAATTACTAAGACAATGAGGATTTCTAAGGAGGAAGGGAATTTTTTAACACAACAGACATCTTGTTGGGAGATTGGAAGAAGCTGCCTCAAATTCCTCTCTCTGCTAATGGAATCACCGGCTTTTAAAGGAGAGCTCAGGTCCCTTAGGGGAAAGTTGTAGGGGATGTTGAATCTGAATCTTGCCTGGAAGTCTGCCCAGGGGTCTTCAAAATCTCAGCTCCTTTATCTTGCAGAAAAGCCATCCTTTCTGGGAAACACCTCAAAAGGTCAAGTTAGTCAAGGAAGACGTTGATATAGGGGCCATTGAAATTTGTTCAATGGGGAGCCAGTAATAGTATAACCCAACATCTAATCACAAGTGATTATCTATCAACATATATAATTAATATTTCCCTAGAGACGTGCATAGAAATGATGAACAAGTAAGAACGATCATGGGAATAGAATTTTGTAATTATTTTATAAAGTATCTAAGGCACTTGTTGGGGGACCTAATGCAGCCACACACAAACCCTTTGCCGTCTTCCTCCTCCTCCTCTCCTAAGATAAAGACACAAAGGATCTGACTAGCCTACACCCTGACAAGTTTGTGCCAAAAGGCCACAACTTTACAGGCAATTTTGCCCACCCACCTAAGTGTCTACCCCCAGGGGCAGTTAGAAACAACTTTTATGTGGTGCCATATAAAAGTGGCACCATATAAAAGGTGGCCATATAAAGGGAATGTCCCCTGGGGGCAGACACCCAGGCCCATCCTCTCTCCTTTCTTTTCTTTGTTTCTTTCTTTTTTCTTTTCTTTTCTTTTCTTTTTTTTTTTAATGAAATCATAGCTGTATACATTAATGCATTTATGGGGCACAATGTGCTGGTTTTATGTACAATTCAAAATACTTTCATTAAACTGGTTAACATCTCCCTTTTCAATAAAGTTGTCCTAAATTTCTCCACTCCTCTGCCGCTTCCTCTCTGGATGCCATTTAAACCTTTCAGCAAGTGATTTCTCAACCAGTGAGCCATGAGAGGCTCTTAGGTGTGCCATGAAAATTTTTAAAGATCATTAATTAAATTATTTTTGCAGAAGTTCAAAGCACAGTGCTTATTATATTCTTTTTCTCACTCTCTTTTTGATTAGCGTAATTTAAGTGTGCTGAAGAAGTTTAACTATAGGTTTAAGTGTGCTGTGAGATTAAAGAAAAAAAGGAAGACACTGATCTAAGGCAAAAAATCTCCATTTACATAAAAATAAATTAATGGTGTTATCCAGACCTTTCCTCTGCAGAGGCAGAAGCTCTAGAACTCTGTTGGATGGGCCTTGGCCATACCTGTGAAAGGATTGCCTTCCCATTGTAAAAATGACATTCTAAATGCCTTTCAATACAAAGATTTATAGGTTAAACCCTACTGCATGTCTTGCTTAGGTGCTTAATCTTTCCCAGAAGTGGATGATTTTGCCCTTAGTTCTTTATACTTATAGGTGTAATCAAGAATATTTATAAAGTTTTAAAAAACTTATTTGTAGAGACAGGGTCTCACTATGTTGCCCAGGCTGGTCTTAAACTCCTGGCCTCAAGTGGTCCTCCCACCTCAGTCTTCCACAGTGCTGAGATTATAGGCATGAGCCACTGTGCCCAACATGATTTTATCATAATTTGTATTATCTTAATTATAGTAAAAATGAGGTACATCTAATTAATTATTAATTCTTTCCTAGTTTTCTATATTATGGAATCGCCATGATTAGTCATTTCCATTATAATGAATACTGGGTTTTTAACAAGACTTTATCGAACAATTGAAAGAACATTTTTGAGATGGCGGTCATCTTGCTATAACATTCTAGAGCTCTCAGACAAGTTTGTTTTTAGTGTGGATAAGATATAGAGAAGCTGGTTTAAAATGTTTAATATAATCTGGGGGAGGTGTTAGGGACAGGTAAGGAACAAGGTAAGAAGGAAAAGAAAAGCAGACAATTGCTGAAACAGAGGAAACATTTCCTTAGCCTAGACATGAGCAGGGTGGGAAGACAGACTATTCTGGGCTACTACAAAAGCAGAACTAGCCAAGATGCTGGTTTGAAAGTTTTGAAATTCAGGTCTTATGCTCAATGCATAAGACCCCTACAAAGTTCAATAGAAACTTTCTAAAGAAGAAGCTGGTCAGCATCCCATGATTAATCAATGCTTTATTCATATCTTAAAGACTTTGCAAATTAGAAGTAAGTTAAGAAGAATGTGGAATCAGTTTGATCAAGATCCTAGGTGAAAAACATACATAAACATTAGAGGTAGGCAGAGTAAAGCTAAGAATTAAAGGATAAATACAAGGGAAATCATTTGCAAGGGTCCCTCCTCATATTCAAGGAAGAGACCCACACCTTCCTCTCAACCTGTTCCATCTGCTTATAAACTAATTGTGTTCTATTTCCTTATGAACTTAAGTGTGTTCTCTATGTGTTCTCTGTTACTATTTAACATAGTGCTGGAAATTCTAGACAATACAATCAGGCAAGAGAAGGAAATAAAAAGCATCCAAATGAGAGTAGAGGAGGTCAAACTCTCCTTCTTTGCTGACAATATGATCTTATACTTATAGAACCCCAGGGACTCTACCACAAGACTCCTGGAAGTGATCAAAAAAATACAGTAATGTCTCAGGATATAAAATCAATGTCCACAAGTCAGTAGCCTTTAGTTGTTATACACCAATAACACCCAAGATGAGAAGCTAATTAAGGACACAACCCCCTTCACAGTAGCTTCAAAGAAAATGAAATACCTGGGAATATACCTAACAAAAGAGGTGAAGGACCTCTATAAAGAAAATTGTAGAAAAGAAATAGCAGAAGATATTAACAAATGGAAAAAATATACCATACTTTTCGCTAGGAAAAATCAACATTGTTAAAATGTGTATATTTCCCAAAGCAGTCTACAGATTCAATGACATCCCTATTAAAATACCAACATAGTACTTTCAAGACTTGGAAAAAATAATTCTTCATTTTGCATGGAACCAGAGAAATCCCATGTAGCTAAGGCAGTTATTAGTAATAAAAAAAAAAAATACGGGGCATCAGCCTACCAGACTTTAGGCTATACTACAAGACTGTGAGCAAAACAGCATGGTATTGGCACAGAAATAAAGACATAGACACCTGGAACAGAACAGAAACCAGCAGATGAAACTCATATCTTACAGCCACCTAATCTTCGATAAACCAGACAAGAACATACACTGGGGGAAAGACTCCCTATTCAATAAACGGTGCTGGGAGAACTGGATATCCATATGTAAAAGACTGAAACTGGACCCACACCTTTCTCCACTCACAAAAATTGATTTAAGATGGATAAAAGACCTAAATTTACGTCATGAAATAATAAAAATCCTCAAAGAAAGCATAGGAAAAAAACTTGAAGATAATAGCCTAAGGAAAGATTTTATGAAGATTTCCAAGGCAATTGCAAAAAGAAAAATAAACAAATGAGGCTTAATTATACTGAAAAGCTTCTGTACAGCTAATGAGACAACAACCAAAGCAATTAGATAACCTACCCAATGGGAAAGGATATTTGCATATTGTGAATCAGACCAAAGCTTGATAACTAGGATCTACAGAGAACTCGAATTAATCAACATGAAAAAAGCCAACAATCCCTTCTTATATCAATGGGCAAGAGAGATGAAAAGAACCTTCTCTAAAGAAGACAGACAGTGGTTAACAAACATGAAAAAATGCTCATCATCCCTAATTATTAGAGAAATGCAAATCAAAACCACCCTAAGATATCATCTAATCCCAGTGATAATGGCCCACATCACAAAATCTCAAAACTGCAGATTTTGGCATGCATGTAGAGAGAAGGGAACACTTTTACACTGCTGGTGGGACTCCAAACTAATGCAACCTTTTTGGAAGGCAATATGGAAAACTCTCAAAGAACACAAGCTCGACCTCCCATTTGATCCTGCAATCCCATTACTGGGCATCTACCCAGAAGAAAAAAAAATCCTTTTACTATAAGGACACTTGCACTAGACTATCATAGCTCTATTTACAGTTGCCAAAATGTGGAAACAGCCTAAGTGCCCACCAACCCAGGAATAGATTAATAAGCTGTGGTATATGTATACCATGGAATACTATTCAGACACTAAAAAGATGGAGACTTTACATCCTTTGTATTAACCTGGATGGAAGTGGAACACGTTATTCTTAGTAAAGCATCACAAGAATGGAGAAGCAAGAATCCTATATACTCAATTCTGATATGAAGACAATTAATGACCTAGTACATGGTGGGAGGTGGAGGAAGGGGAGAGCAGAGAGAGGAAAGGAGAGAGGGGAATGGAGGGGTCACAGTGTGTGACACACCTTTTGGGGGCAGGACACAATTACAAGAGGGACTTTACCCAATAAATGCAATCAATGTAATCTGATTTAAAAAACTAAAAAAAAAAAGGGAGGAAAAAAGTTTCACAGCTTGTACATTTCAGACCTTTTCTTCTGGCTAACTCTACCTCGCAGATCGATCTCCTAGCCATCTCTCTCTGTTGCCTCTACCTCCATTGTTCTCATTCTGGAACAGTCATCAGAACCACCTGGAGGGTTGTTAAAGTACAGATCGGTAGACTTCTTACCCAGAGTTTCTGACTCAGTACATCTGGGGATGGGACCTGAGAATTTATATATATTTTTCAGTCTTTAGTTTATCAGTTCTCTTGTGAAAAACCCATACAATAGCTAAAGATAACATCATCATAGACTCTTACTCCCTCAGCTTTTTGCCAGCACCCTGACATTGGCCTTTGTAGCTACCCTGACTGTCTTCATCTTGTTCTTGAGTTCCTTTCACTGCTATCTTGAGGTCTTTTTTCTTATACAGGCGATGCCTTCCACACTTACATTTGGGTTCATTTTTCTTTGCATAATCCAAGGAATCATAAATCCTGAAGCCAGTTGTCTTGACAACACCAAAGTGAGTTCTGAATCCAAATACCAAGGTGAATTTGGGGATGGTCTTATACATTCTGGCAAGCTTCATCCTAATTTCTGTCTTTGGTACCGTTGCCTTCCCAGGATGATGGACATCGAGGACCATAACAGTGGTCGATTCTCAAACAGATTTTTTACATGCTCCCTATGTTGATAGTCAAGGACTTTACACTTCAAGAACCCCCCCTCCCCCTCAGGTCAGTAACATCTCTCTTTTGGAATATTCCAATAGTTCCAGTCTTCCCACTCATTTTCTAAAGTTCGATCAGAGTGATCTT
Source organism: Galagoides demidoff (assembly GCA_963574575.1). NCBI lineage: Eukaryota > Metazoa > Chordata > Mammalia > Primates > Galagidae > Galagoides > Galagoides demidoff. The sequence goes on along the minus strand of CAUYQV010156458.1, from coordinate 2,615 downwards.
CCTAATTACAGCTGGAATTATTTATTAGATGCCAGATACTCTACTAGACATAAAGGATTCAATGCTAGCCACACAGACAAGAATCCTGCTGTCATGATAACCTGAAACAGAGAGTTTATTTGCTTGGAACAGGTTCTTCCTTTGGCCAAACACCATGTAATGATATTCATTCTCTCCTTTCTATAGGTATAAAATAAGGAACCGCATAATTAAAATTCTATTCCTATAATCAACTTATAATATGGTTGGCCAGCTCTGTGTTGGTGGAATAATTAAAACCCTAGCTTGTTCTTCACATTAAGATAAGGTCAGAACAGCCTGATGAATGCTGCGTGAGCAGGAATGTGGAAGAAAATTAAATAAGATTATTTAGGCTCATTCTTCCTTATTCTTCTTTAAACTTCTATGAAACCATTCCTTCATCTTTAGAAGGAGGTGGGTTGAGCAGGAATGGCTTGGAGATATTTAGTAAATCCTGCCCTCCTGCCATGAAGATCTGTCTTTTATTTCTTTGCTGCTATCCATACGACTAATCCTACCAGGAGCAAAAGTCAAGTATTCTGGGCATAGTTAATATAGTAAAATTCTCTCTCCTGTTGGGGGTGAGTTATCCCAGTTCCTTGAACCCAGTTGATCTGGTGTTATTACTGGGTTGAGCTAGAAAAGTTTAACTGAGGCACAGCTCAGTTAAAGTAATTGAAAGTAAAAATGAACGGAAACAAAAAATAAAACTGGAGCAGCACAGGCAACAAGAATAGAAAGTAAAAGTAACCTGCACAAGTCTCAGTGTAACACAGAGGAATTTTATTTAGGGAGAACAAAGAGAAAGTTTAGGGCATTTCCAAAGAGAGTTGGAAGTGGGTCTCTCTCAAAAATGAGCTGAGGTGAGAGAGGCAGAGATGCAAAGGCTATGCAGAGGTGTAAATACCACTTCCTCTCTGTTTGAAATTGGTGGCAACTCTTTCACTGGCCTCTCTTCACCTCCAGGCATCATTGCCCTTTTCTATTGGTCATTGATTTTTGTCTCTTCCTATTGGTCATTGGTTACCTAGGTTACTGCAGACCCACATTATTATGGGCCCTCCAGACTTCAGCAGGCCAGGCTTTCCTCCCATACCCTTTGAAACTCCCTTCTTAGTGTTCCTGCTCAACCCCTACCAGTTACAACAATCTTTGTCTCCTCCCTTTTTACTCTTCCTTAATGGTTTGAAGCCTACTGCTTGGGTGGGCAGAAGTTCCAGAATTTTGCTAATACGAAACTTTGGTCATGTGATTTCTTGTTATTTATAGGGTAAATTTTTGTTCTAAACAAGGAAGATGGAGTTAAAATAGAAGGCCCTGTCTTTCCTCACAGGACCTTGAGTTTTGTGCTCAAAACATGGCCCTCTTTTTCAAGCTGATCTATCAGTTTATGTGTCTTCAGGATGGCACCCTGGGGTGTAGGCTTGACTGCAGAGGTTGAAAATTTGATTTTTATCTCAATATCAACAGCAAACTATGCCATGCTTCAAAGTGGGAAAAGACAAGGACCAGGTGTATTGCTTTGGTGGTTGTGTGGAGAAGGACTGGAGGTAACCACTGGGGTGAAGACTAATGATACGGTAGTTGCAGTGATTCTGGGGAGACAAAATGATGGCTTGAATTAGAAATACAAATAGGGGAATGAGAAAGTCTAAGAATTCTTAAATAATTGATACTGACATTAGTTTTAGGAATTTTATCCAGAGAGAGGGAGGAATCAAGGATGGCACAGAGATTTTTGGCTCATGCAATGGAATGGATGTGGAAGCCATTCCTTGAGATAGCCAATACTGGGGAGGAAGTTTGGCGATGAATGTGATAATTCACTGAGTTTGGACACTTTCAATTTGAGGTAGCTTTGGGTCCTTAACTCAATTGCAATAACTAATAATTAGTTAAATAATAACAAAACTCTTTATTGATAAATCCTTTCAGTATATCACCTGTCAGCAGAAAAGAAAAGCCTTACTCTGTAAAATAATTTAAAGAGGTTTATTTTGAGCCAAATTTGAGGACAGAGACCTGGTGCCATACCCACAAGGCCTTGAGCAAGTGGACTCACTGTGGTGGGGTTACAGTTTGGTTTTATACATTTCAGGGAGACAGGACTTGCAGGTTAAGTCATAAATCCATACGTGGAAGGAATATACTGGTTTAGCCTGAAAAGGTGGGACATTGCAAAGTGTGGTGGTATGGGAGTGGGGTAGGGGCAGCTTACAGTTTATAAGTGGGTTTAAAGTTTGTTTTTTTTTAAACAGAGTCTCACTTTGTCACCTATGGCTTCATCACAGCTCACAGCAACCTCAACCTCTTAGACTCAAGAGATCCTCATGCCTCAGCTTCCCAAGTAGCTAAGACTACAGGTGACCACAACAACTCCCAGCTAATTTTTCTATTTTAGTAGAGACTGGGTCTCACGCTTGCTCAGGCTGGCCTCAAACTCCTGAGCATAAGCAATCCACCTGCCTTGGCCTCCCCGAATGCTAGGATTATAGTGTGAGCCACTGCACCTGACCACAAGCTAAGAACATTAACCAGCAGAAAATATGACTGTATGACACACTGCAGTATGAAATCACTTTTATAATCACACA